>OFHS01006267.1:0-10339 GCA_900245855.1 Calvadosia cruxmelitensis | reverse complement strand
TTGGGAAAATTTGCAAAAATTTGCAAAATTTGCATAATTTTCTCGAAATTGCGAGTTGCAGATTTCGCCGAAGTTGCAGATTTATTCGAGCAACGTTCACATACGCGCAAAGGAAGCCCCCGGGAAAGGGAATTAACGGAACTCTTCGCTTGGGACAAACCGCTAAATTAAGAGTAAGCAGATATGTAGCCATCGAAGCTTGTTCCAAACATTTACATTTTTTGCGCTTGTTTATAAACAATAATCAGTGTGTCAATACATTCAATACATACTGTAAGCTGTTGTTTGCACGTATAAACAATATTTACAAAATTTTGAAGTAAGGACATTGATAATGACAATGCGGTATGTTCTACTGCAGAACGAATGCGTCCGCTATTAGTTTTTAAAATACCTTAATACACACGAATTAAAAGATATATGTCACTCATGCAGACTTGCACATTTACCTACACGTTCGATTACATGATATATTTAATAGTTTCATTTGTTGTGACATATATCTTTATATTCTAAATTTTCTTCCGCAGTATGGTGAAATAATTTCTCTTTTCGATCGAAATTTGCCTTTTAGCCCAGAAATCATGCTACCAATATACTAAGATCTTTTGCTCAAGAGCTATCTGCAACATTAAATGAGAGTTAAGTTGTGTTGTTGTGTTCAAAGTTCACCAGCAGCGCGTGTAATGAGTGATTTACTATTTCGGTCAAAACCATGCTGATCACTTTGTTTAAAATCGCACAAGGGACCGACACAATAGCCATATTTACACTGCACCAACTAAACCGGGTTAAAACTAACCTAGGGCGAACCCGGGTTAGTTTTGGAAGTGTAAATGAGATTAACCCGGGTCGAACTTGGGTTAAACTAACCCACGTACAGGAGGAGGGTTCGCCCTATTTTACTGCAGTGTAAATGTGAAAGTGGGGTCGACCCGGCACCCGGGTTAAGTCCGCGCATGTGCAGACATGCGTTTTTGACTGTTGCTATGGAAAGAGCGTGAAAATTTGGAATGCTTTCGGCTCAGATTTCGGCAGTGTATTGCATGGCTTGCATCACAACGATGGATAGCGCCACAAAAGTCGACCGTGGAAATACTTTGTGAGATGAAGAGTTGTGTATTCTTGGCAAGCTGTGGGGGTGACGTTCAAAAGAAATTCGATTCATTTGGGAGGAAAAGACATATTTTTCAAACCATTGCAAACTATCGACCCACTATCGTTGAACGGAGCAAGCAGTATACGCATACGCCGAGAAAGTTAACCCGGGTTCGACCCCAGTTCTTGTTTAGAATGCAATTTGGGCTATGCAAGTGTAAATTGGCGCCGATTTAACCCGGGTTAGCTTAAACCCGGGTTCGACCTGGGTTAGTTGATGCAGTGTAAAAAGGGCTAATATCACTCACAGTAAGTTGTAAACTATTTCGCCATTGTTTTCTGTGTGAGACACAGCTCTGTCTTTGTCTCAATGAAACAGCCCGCAATTAAACAAGCAACGCCCATGGAATATATTTATCCCTACATTGAGTCATCCATAATACACGACCAATATGCGTCAGGAGAGCCTTTTGTCTTTCAAATTCCGAGATGTTTTCAATTAAAACCGCAACAGTTATTTCATAATGGTTGACTGCTCAATCGTACAACAAGATCGATCTTTGTCTCATGCGATCGCAGATTAAGTCACATCTGAGCAAACTCCCTTAGAGACAGCGCTATTGACTCCCCTCGTCACCAAACATTCCAAACGAAGGATTCATAGATGTATCCTATTAAGTATTTAAAAATCAAGTACTGTATAAGACAACCTGACCTGTATAACAGCAACCCTTACTAGTAATGATGTTATAATTTTTTAATGTAATAATTCAAGGGCGCTTCGTAAATCGGCTTGGCTTGTTTCCTTAGTAACTTCACAGTTGTCATGGAAACAAACCTTCTGTTAGCTTTATTGTCTTCGTTACACTGAACAACAACGTACATTTTATGTTAAATGCAATGTTACCATGTTCTCAAGCGCAATGAATGTGAGGTTAAACAAATGAAGTAATGAAGTTGAAAGAAGCTGAGTTTGTGGGTTCTGTTCAATACATTAATTAATCAATTACATCACTTATCATTGATTACACGGAGGTTATTGAGCGCTGGTGACAACCTTGATTTGTCAGATATCATGGCGACTAGTCTGCATTTTTATCGACTAGAGTTGTGAAAGTAAGGGCAAATGCGTTCGCACGAACATCAACTTAAACCACAGTGTTAAAAACCACTTCAACTTCTACTTTACCAAGCATAAACGAACGAAGCACTGTCGCCTGGAACTCACACAGAACAACAGTCGCGCTGTGCGAGGCAAGCTGCGCAGATAGAATGCCAATTCATGTAAACAACGCATACTTCTAGCATTAATCAGGCCGCCCTGTAGTATCCTTTATTACCATGACAACTATACAATGTTCTAATCTTAAAGAAAGGGTCTGGTGACCATTCTTGTCTGCGGTGTTTTTATTGTCGAAAGAGGCAGTGGCCTGTCCAAGTGAAAAGAGCAAAGTCAGTGTGACTGTGTGTGTGTACGTGTCTCGATCGTCGTTTGGGAGAGTTGTCGAAGGCGATCTCGTCAACTGTAAGCGCAACGAGCCAATCTCAAAGAGCAACAGTTGAAGAGACCACTGTCGGTTTGTCTGATTGAAGAGCAACGAATCAATTACACCCAACAAGGTAAATATGCGTATTGCACTTTGAAATTTACGAAACTAATTATTAAACATCGTTAATGACGAGTCGATTACGTGATTGCATGGTTTAAAATGTGGAGATTACGACCTCGCTCATATATAACTGCTAGAAGCGAGTCTTGTGGTAACGTAGACGCACCGCTCAATATGTTGGCAACGAACATGCTTTTGTCGCTTTCGGACCGCTTTCTCCATAGCGATAAGCCAACGCAAACTTTACTTATTTTTTAGCTTCACTTAACGCACGACTGCAAAAAGACAATAGGATAGGCTGAGCACCGAGCATGCGCAGTAGCAACTCTGGCGGTGCCATATTCCATGGTTGAACTCATGCGTGTCCACCGTCCATTGCAAAGCTTTGATTTGTTGTAATATTCATTGTGCAGAAGGGAAGTAGCGCGACGATATTGCCACCGGATTGTTTCCTTCGTCACGCATTGGTTTACAGTCATTTTGTGTAAATCGGATAGAAGCAGACAGTCGTTGTAATGTTTGTAGGGCGATACGGCGTTGGAGCCGTCGGGGCTGCAGGCTCCCACACTGATCTCCTGTTATCTTTGTCTAATCAGAGGCCCAATGTCCCAGGCATTTGAACAACGGCATAGTACTTTGTCTAGCGCAATCCAACTGAACCAACCCAAAGAACAACAGCCAAGTCCTTTTCCGCTCGCTTTCAAACGAAAGAACAGTCTGCTATTCCAAAACAAATTGTATTCTCGCCCACACTTTGGTATATGATCTTATGCGTTGTCGACAGCAATGTGTGTCCGAGAGGGAGAATAGTAGTCCGACTGTTTTGATTTGAAAGAGCAACGATGGCATGTGATAGAACGCTACGCCCGTCAACTATAAAACAGATCGCAAATTGCCAATGTCACATTTGTCGACTTTGTTGCAACGGATATCCGATCAACGCGACTTCAATGACTTCAATTTCTGTATGCATATTGTAGCCGAGGCAACGCCACGAAGATATTTTCCTTTTTGAGTCATAAATCAGCTTCCGTTAGTTCGTTCTCTTTTGCTCCATTGACGAACTTCGTACAATCTTTTATCTTGCAGCTAAATCAAGTCACCATGAGCTACGAATTAGACATTCCGGCTGGAAGTAAGTCTCAACTGTAATTTTACGGCAAAACTGATACAGCGAAACCTGTCTATAACGGTCACCTTTAGGACCCGAGCATAATGACCTTTATAGACAGGTGGCCTTTTTGTGCAGATTTATTTCTATTAGAAAATGTAATTTTGTAGTTATGAAGAGTGGCCTTTATACACAGGTGGCTGCTCTATAGAGGTGACCGCTAATACAGGATTGACTATAGTGCTGTTTTTGTAGAAAGTCGGCTTATCAGGAAGACATGATTCAGTCCGAAAGCAAGCTTAACATAATTATATCCTGTACTTCAATATTGCTCTTATATCGTCTTCATTCTGTTTATTTCCACTTGTATTTCACTGTTCTGGAAAATACCTTGAACATGTACAAAGTTTACTTCATGTACTGCAGCCTATTAAAAAATTTGAGAGAAGTACTTCAAGCGAAAACTTACACTATATGATATTTTAATCATTTTTACAGAATGAAATATATTTTCGCTGGAACATGATGCAACTGGAGGCTATACCAGTTCTCTCGAAAAAGACGAGTTTTTCACAAGGACGATTGTAGTATAAAGTACACACTAGCAATTAAATTTAAGCTCAGACTGCTCTTATCTCAGATCATCAACTCAGCATGTATCAGTACAGCTCCAGCGTTTGAACAATTGGAAATTGTCTCAATCTACGGGCTTTTGAGATGAATTTTATATTTCACTGTTTCCAGTTGACATCCTGTTTGCTTTCTGCAATACGGATATACCTCCGATTCCAATCCAAATCCTATCATTCGATTCCGATCTAAATCCTCTAAGATCTGCCCGGATAACGTAATCTTGCTCCGTTTCCTGATCGCATGTGTCGTACGTATCTGAGTGATATTTGTCTTTGTTATTTACAGGCGACCTGACGTGTACTTACAAGGATCCGTCTGGCAAAGTGACGTACGTTTCACCAATTGACAACGGTGAAAATGATGGCACGTGCACTCTGCAGCTGAGAGCCATGGAACCTGGGCTCCACACAGTAAACGTCGAAAGGAACGGCGAGCCAATCCAAGGTAGTCCCTTCTTTGTCAACGTCACACAGGCTCCTGATGCCAAGAAAGTCAGAGCTTTTGGTCCCGGACTGAACGACTCAATGCTCGGTACGTTAACTTCAGCGTAGGATAACCTGATTTGTGTTGCTTTACTGTAGGTAATTGCCTGACATAGTCAGATTCAATAAAATTTTATTTTTGAGATCTACGCATGTCAGAGCTCAAGAAGTAAAGCTTCTTAAATAGAAATAAGCAAAACATATGACATTGGTCTTTGAATAAGGTTAACAATCACCCTGAGCACCTTTGTATAACGACCACCTGTTCATTGTGGCCAATAAGTTCGACCCGCATACGAATGCCAGGAAGTGAATGTCTTACATGTGAATTATACACTTTTATTGTCCCAACGTAGCAGCCATAGACACGTTTGACTGTACATACTTATGAAAATGAATCACTTTGCTTGCATAGAATTAGAATCAAGTAAAATTTGAAGAGATCAAAAGATGTTCCAATCCTTGTAAATTCAGAACCTTCTGGTGATCTGTGCCATGAAAATGGAAGCAATATATTTCATTTCATTTCACAGGCGAGTACGATGGCAATTTCTACATCGATCTAAAAGGTGCCGGACCAGGAGAGCTGAGAATCAGAGCCCAAGGACCAAAAGGGTGCTTTCAAGTTGACATGGAGAGACAAGATTCACGAAAAGTTGCCGGAGTCTTGAATATTAACGAACATGGGCTCTATACCTTGAATATCTTCTGGTCTGGAGAACACATCTCTGGAAGTCCCTTCAACATCCAAGTCCGACCAAATTGATGCGCTCACTCTGCTCGATGATGAACCCATTCAACCGAATGAAGTCACAGATTTTTATAATTTTTTACTGATGCAACACCCAACGATGACAATGTACAGCGGTAGATTGCAGCATGCGTAAATGTTTTCTAGATCTAATTTTGTTGCATTACAGAGAACCATCCAGTTGCATATGTATTGTTGCTGCCATGTTGCTTTGAGAAATGTCATCATCGCTGATTTCCATCCGCTGTTTTGTTTTAAGTTTCACCCTGAGTTACTTTTTCGATCTTGCATCAATTGGACAAGTGAAGTCCTGATGTATTTTGGGATTTAAGCTAATATAATCATTTATTTTTGAGCTGGAATCGACAATTTTGACAACCAAGAACAATTCTTGAAGTAGATCATCAAAGAAAAGAGTACGGTTGAATGCAGTTCAAACGAGGGGTCATCAGAGGTCAACTAGAGCATACTTCCAAAATGCATTGATCCTGCACTTGGTCAATTGGACCCACTCTAGTGAGGGATTAAGGGGGCTATGACCCCTCTCAGGGTCTATTAAACTTCCCACAGGAAATATAGGTGCATTTATATATGTATATGACGGCAATTCAGGCTTGTTTCTTAAACCCATTACAGTAATATAATCCGTGAGACACATTAATTGAAGTATCAAAACCAGACCTTTGATACCAAATCTCAAGGTTATTGACCAATAGACACCCAATCTCTTGGAAATAGATAGATGATAGGGAAATATATTTCACCCAATTTCAGGGTAGACATCATATGAATATTTTGATACATTGGCATTATAATGATTTGGTAATGATCTATCATTACAATTTATAAGTTTTTCGATGTACATGAGAATAATTAAGACAGTGATTTGACATAGCTAATATAAGATGGTATTTTTGAACAATTGAGAATGTGATATCGGTCACTGGCTTCTTCACCACATTGCTTGCAGAAACAACCAGCGCCAGGAGTGTGGAAAGTTGTAAAAGTGCATAATAAAAAATGAAATCCATGAACAGATAGACGGGTTATAAAGTTCCTGTTTGATAGATAGATAGATAGATATTAGTATATATTTAAGACATATAAACACCAGAATACAAGTTCACTATTTCAACGTTTTACAAATGACATAATTATCTCGTTTAATGGTAATACTGGTATTTTCTTCATGTCTGACACATATTCACACATCTCGAACTATTTATTATTTAATTTTGAATGTGGCTATTTTTTAGTAGTTGATCACGTATTTTTTTCTTAAAGCTATTCATTGAAAGTTCATCATAATTTAAGTATTTATTTCACATTTTTGGTCCGCGGTATGAGAATGTTCGCTGTAAGCGATCAGTTCTTGCTGGTGGAAGCTGGTATGTTGAACATCTTGTCGCGTATGGTGTTTCTCTTCGCACGAACATTGACTGAAGGTTCTCTCCCAGATGACCTTTGGCTGCAGCATGGGCAAGCGTTGATGTGCTGTTTTATGCAGTATGGTGTTTTAATAGTTTTATCATCATTATGATCTGTATTTCTTTCATCGCGATTTGTACTGCTGGTGCCTGGATATGACGTAATGCGATCTGCAATTCAATTCGGTTAATCGGATACCGAAGTATACGATGATTATTCCATAGAATAAGATTTCTTGTTACCATTCAACTATTTGATTTTCCATTGTGTCAATTAGCATCAAAACCAGCTTCTGATTTATTGGCATTCAGCTTAATCCGATAAATTGACCAGTTCACTTGAAAAGATACAGTGAAACCTGTCTATAACGGTCACCTTTGGGACCTGATGACAATGACCTTTATAGACAAGTGGCCTTTCTGTCCAGATTGATTTCTATAGAAAGTATCATTTTGGGGTTATGAAGAGTGGCTTTTATACACAGGTCGTTACACTGTAGAGGTGGCCGCTAATACAGGTTTGACTGTACAACCTGTTCAATATACTTGACAAAACACATTGAAAGAGAAATCAACTCACATCACAGAAATTTATTATGAAATTCAAAGCACAAATTGTCACGACCAAAAATTTTGCTATCACATTTTTGCAAGCAGACAAATCTTCGAGATGGAACGGATTAACGTCAAATTCAAATGCAAAGTGATGGAGTATTTGTAAATACATGAGTTTCGCTCAGCAAAAATGGATTCCGCATTGCCTGATATTTACATGGAAGAGAGCTGGCTCACTCGTGTTTACTACAAAAGATATTTCAAGTCCTCACAGCAGATATTCGTACAACCCTGATATTTATATATCGAATAAAAAAGTTACGTATCATTGGTGATTTATAGCCGGCATACGCAAAGTGATGTTAACAGGCGAGATGTCTAGAAATGGCCATTAGAAGTACCCACGAGCGGTTGCCTCTCTATTCATGTCTTCATTGACTCTGCTGATAGCTGAATAACGATTGTTTGAAATCGAGGCTCAAAGTCTCGTTCGCATGAAACTCAATGAAGAGAATTTGTTGAGTCCTCAGTCCAATTACATTCTCTCATCTCTATAGCCTCCTATTCCGTTACTCTTGGCCCTCGATCTCATATCTTCAGCCAGTAATCTCTTTTCTTCTTCATCTTTTCCAATGGCAATTTCGAAAGGACTGCCGGGAACGTGCTCGTCTGTCCAGAACACGTGCACTGTGTAGTACCCAGTGTCCGTTGGGTTGTATCGGACTTTGATGGTTCGCTCTTTGCCTGACTCGCGATCCATCTCCACTTTGAAGCATCCTTTCGGACCGTGGATACGAACCTTGAGCGTTCCTGGACCAGCACCCTTCGTTTCAACACTGAACACTCCGTTGTAATCACCTGTTGCAGAATAACAGCAAATTACACATCAAATCGAGGACAAACACGAAAGTGAGATTGTAATTAATTAAATCGAGGTCACACACATCCACATTAAAAATGCCATCAAATCACAGATCACGCAATCTAAACTGAAATCTTACGTTTACATAACACGATAAAGATATCACAATAAAACATTATCCTAGCAAATTGCTGTTGAATTTGAAAAAGCGATCCCTGATTCCCTGAAAGCATCAGCTAATGCATACCTGTAAATTTTAATTAATTAGCTCTCCGCTATAAACTAATAACCAATTACTGGTACCAGACATTTGAACTTGGATGTACAGTATCTTAATCGCAAACTAATCCTTAACAGTGAGCAGCCCCTTTAAGATAAGCGGATTAATTCTACAATAAATATTAATCAATTCCTTTCTATTCCAATTATTTTACCTAAGAAATCTGAGCCGATGCGCGTGTAACGATTGGGTATATAACTTGGTATCGTTACGACAAAGGCAAACAAGAAGCAAAGACGAAACTGTGATGTAGCAGTCACCATAGTTACACACGTAGCACGTACCTAGCACTCCATCTCTGAGACCAGGTCCATGGGCTTTGACTTTCTTGACATCTGGCGCTTGCATGATTCGAACGTAGAACGGACTGCCAGGAACCGGTTGTCCGTCCCAGTCCACTTCGACATTGTGCAAACCCGGTTCGACAGCGTTCAAATCGACCGTGTAGGTGCCATCTTTGTTGTCGGTGATCAAGACGTATGTCATGTTACCTGACGGGGCTTTACACCGGCAAGTCAATTGTCCTGGTCCAGCCTGGCGACCATCCAATTCAAAGACGACCGGTTGCCCGGCTGTGCCTTCCCTCAGGCCATGCCCTGCGACAACTGGATAAGATAAGTATAAAATTAAACACGTGGTAGCATAACGAAGGGATTCGTTAACACAACTATAACACAATTTGTCTCAACGATCACCTGTCTTAAGCGACCACCTTTCATCGGGCTCCTGAGAGGTTGCTTAAGACAGGTTAGGCAGTACATTAAAAATTGGTGAATATTACATGGGACAGTTCCTCATCTCCCGTTTTATCCTCCCATCGGGTTGAACTCTACTTGCCATACTCGCAATGCTAAATCCCCTTCCTTTCATTCTACATTTTAGCTGCACGACCTGACGAAGAAGCAGTCCCTTCTTAAAAAATGCCACCTACCAGGAACGACCACGCAATGAGAAGTCACTCAATACAGTACTTATGGAAAGAATGCCTACGTACGTACTGGGAAATTACTGGTCGCAGTTAAAGCGTACATTGGAACCTGTCTATAATGGTTGGTTTGGGGACAGGAGGAAAATGACCTTTATAGACAGGTGGCCTTTCTGTCCAGGTTGATTTCTACAGAAAGTTTCATTTTGAACTTATGAAAAGGGTGGCCTTTACACACAGGTGTCTGCTCTATAGAGGTGGCCACTTAATACTATTGTCATTAAACCTAAACAGTATCTATCATTGGCAGACGTGTGACCAAAGAACATAGTATTCTATTGATACATAATCTTAACACTCAGGTTGATTACTCCAGAGGAAGTTGTTTTAGGGCTCTATGAATGACCTTAATCGGCAGATCGGGGTAAGACGGAAGTGATCGCTATCGTAGGTTTAGCTACATATTCAACCTACCCTTATAAGCGATGACCCATGGGATTAATAGTGGTACATTAACACGGGTGGTCATGTAACTAGTATAGACCTTTGTAACTAGTATAAACACATGTAAATAGTATAGTATAGACCTTTGTAACTAGTATAAA
>OFHS01006265.1:0-10341 GCA_900245855.1 Calvadosia cruxmelitensis | reverse complement strand
CTGCATGTGTACCTCAAGCCCTTCATGACGCAAAAGTGGTCAGGTATGATGACCTCTGCATCCTAGGTTCCGGTGTTGGAGAGCGTGCACAGCATGATATATTGGAACGCAAACTTATTGATTTAAAACGGCTTTTTAGTCGACTATCATTATTGTATTCTCACCAGGCCCTATTTTTACTCCGTAATTGTATTTTAATTCCCAAGTTAATTTATTTACTCCGCACGTCCTTTAGCTTTAGCAGTCCGTTACTTTTAAACTTTGATGAAGAACTTCATCTGTGCCTAGAGAACATTTTAAACGTCCCTTTGAACGAGGAACAATGGAGACAAGCCACCCTCCCTGTTGGTTCGTGCGGTCTTGGTGTAAGAAAGCCTAGCGAAGTAGCTCTACCGGCCTTCTTAGCATCCTGTTCAAAATCATCACCTCTTGTGAATGAGATCCTTTGCAGCATATCTGGAGTTGCAATCCACCAAGAGGAAAATATCTTATCTGCTTGGATCGCGCTGACTAACGAAAGCTCCTGCACCCTTCTTCAAAGCAGAAGCTATGGGATATCCCACTGATTGACGTTGCTATAACCAAACTCTTCGAGAAAGCAGTTGATCAGAAGGACGCCTGTAGGCTTCGGGCACTGGAGGATGAATTTAGTGGGGCACGGCTGAGATGCCTGCCGAGTTCTTCTCTTGGTACGTTCCTGGACAATAACCAGACCCGTATTGCAGCTGGTTTACACCTTGGAGCTCCTATCGTGGCACCCCATACTTGTCAATGCGGAGTTCATGTCGACCAATCTGGCACTCATGGATTATCGTGCAAATTTAGTGCAGGTAGGATACCACGGCACAATATGGTAAATAACCTTATAAAGAGAGCACTGGGGACGGCGCAAATTCCAGCTACGCTCGAGCTCCAAGGCCTCGTTCGGAGTGATCTGATTCGTCCAAACGGAGTGAACCAAGTCCCTTGGTCAAAGGGCAAATGCCTACTTTGGGATTTTACTTGTCCGGACACTCTTGCTCCAAGCCATCGCCCAAAGTCATGCACAAGAAGCGGTGCAGCTGCTGAAGATGCACAACTAAAAATCCAAAAAATATACTCTGTTGTTGGACAACTTCATATTCTTTCCAATTGGGGTGGAAACGCTCGGTTCCTTCGGGCCTTCGGCCAAAATCTTTTTCCGCGAACTGTTTTCAAAATTAAAGGAACAGAGTCTGCCCACTGTAAAGGCCCAGCTATTGCAGAATATTAGCCTTGCCATTGAACGCGGCAATGCAACATCGGTGATGGGCACATTTTAAAAAACCGATAGCCTCATGGTTGACTGAATAATTAGTTAGGTTTTAGGTATTTCACGTAGCATATTTTTTAATTTAGTACCTTTTAGTTATCTTTTACATACCGTCTTTTCGTTATTCTTTTAAATTCGTGCTGTAAGATTGAAACAAATATATTACATTCTTTTATTGTTTTGTATGTAGAATTTCTACTTTTCAGTGTCAGAAGTTTGTTACATGACTAACTGTGTGCAAACTTTCATGTAAATTTACATGTCAGTAATATTGTAATATTATCAGTAATATTGTTCTCCACGAAAACAACGCTAGCAAGAAAAACAAATACAATTCCAGTTTAATTGGAAATCTCAAGGAACTCTTACATTTATCGGGTTATGTAAATATCCATCAGATAAAAATGGAGCATTATGTTTACTTTCTGTTTATATTTATATTTAAAGTATGATCATATACATTATTTTGATGGCAAGAGTTTATTTCTTGTTTTAAATATCAGCCTTCGTAAAGTAACACTTACTGTAGACCTAACTTCACAGAGCAATGGCAGAATGACATAGCAGTTTGTTGCTTTTTTTTCTTTTTTTTTCTTAACTTAATCTAATAAGAATATACAATAATATCCTAAATTAAATTAATACCTTTAAAATAACAACTTATTTACTAACTATTTACAAATTAAAAACTTCATACAACAGTTCGCTAGATGGGAGAGTTCCCAGGACCGAGGCAGTATTTCCATGTTGGATAGCAACGCTTATGCGTTGCATTTGCTCGGGGTTCGCCGGTGGCTTCCGCTAGCTTCTATTTGTTGCTTGCAGCATGGACAAGAATCCTTGTACTAAAAAGGAAATAATATATTTGAACTAAGAAATTACTTTCTTAAAACAGGAAGCACCAATTTTGAATGTTCCAATCAGTACATGTTGATGTTGCTGTTCTCACAACTGAGCGAGAGATCAGAGCCATCTGTGGACAAGGATGTGGACATCTCCGGCAGTTTATAGTTTCTTTCCAAACCTGATCAAAGAAAATGAAGTTAAATCCGAAAGCTCCAATCAAAACCAGTGACAAGAATATTAAATGTCCCAACTTTTGTAAATAAAATCTCGGGAAGACATAGCAGAGTTTCGATATGTACGCATGACTGATTCCCGATTTCAAGCTCTTCATTCTACCACTCTACATTGCGAGCAAGCTGTCAATGTTTGGCGTTCTCAGGGGAACACCGAATAATTTCGAATAATGGGAGGACTTCCTTCGAATGTCCAGGTTCACTATCGTTGGGCGCTAAAGCCAGAGTTCTGTATCGTAAGACACAGCGCAGAATACTTAACAGATGGAGTTGACAGGACGAGGCAACAGGAAAGAGGAGAATTACGTCACTATAAACATATTATTACAATAACGTGGCTATACAATAACGAGTTGGAAATCAGGCAAATAACTCGCGATATTCTTCTTTGAAAGCATCCGACGCAGTGTAACTTGTGGAAGGAAGTGCCAACTCAGCCAAATTTAATCTCAAAAATCGATCGTCTTTCTTGCTTGTTGATGCTGAATCGTACAGTATTGTAGCTGTTAACAGCAATCTGTGAAGTTCGTTATGCAAGTTTATCTTAGTTTTTAACCCACTTGCAATTTTGAAGATTAAATATTCCATTTATTTTCAGCCAGTTATCGGTTTTCTGTTTAATGAATCCGATTTACAAGTATTCGCATTAAGAGATTTCAGATAATCCGGTACCGTTTCACAAACCAGTTTACTTCTATTTTATCTTGACTCTGACCAGGCATCCCGCGGCTAAGGTGGATAGATAGATTGAGGAGATAGACAGGTCTTCCCGCGTCCACTCTCGCTGAATGAGCAAGATCACGTTCAACCGCCGCTAACGAAGAGAACCACCACTGCCATGCATTTAAGAAGCCATGGTCGCCAAAGCATCGAATCATTCATTCTGAATAGATTTCAACCATATCTAGCATTCTTCGTTATAGAAAGTAATTCAGTGGCGTAGCATAGCGTCCTGCTTTCCTGCCCAGCAGGCAGTGGCGTAGCCAGCTCCCAGATGTTGGTCCTGCTCAACAATTTCCAGCAGGGGACCTATAGGCTAGGCTAATATGTCATCTCCGTTTGCCACTGTTGTGAGCGTGCTAATTGCAAAGTGCATTTCAAATAAATTAGTTTGCTAGCATAGAAAGAGCGAAAATTGAGCAATTTTGCCGCTTCTTGACAAGAAAACCCAGTTGTGAAGTTGTTGCTTGCCGAGGCCCGTGGCTTGGGCATCTGTGTGATCTGTAGTCAAAACAATGCAGTCACAGGTCTTCGCAGACAGTTTCCAGCAGTGCTGTTCGCTCACTCCTGCTCCTGACAATGAGCAGGACTAGACGTCCATTTTAGGACCGCATGGAATGCAGAAACAATAGAGCAAGGCCCTGTTCAACCAATCAAAGCACAGCAGAAGTTACGTCACTCCTGCTGACTGAAACGAGCAGGACTGCAGAAATTAGTGACTTCAGTGAACTCGTAGGGCCTCCGAAAGGCAAAAATGACCTGATTTCAAGTCATCGAAGGCAAGATAGGATTAGGAGGAAAGGTCACGTGATCGCCCAGTGATTGGCCAATAGAATCGTTGCTATGGGAACTGGTGGGCGCAGATAGCCGCGCAATCGCGTAAACAAACCAGCTTCTCCAGAAGGAAAATTCTAAACCTACCTGATCAAATCATATAAAAGCTGTTCATCGCTATTTAATCATTTACTTGTGCATTACTGAAATAGATATTGCAATCCCAAACAGCACACCACTCGAAACAAAAACTCGTTGAGTAGGAAAGCACGACCCGTTTTTACATTACATTCATCAATGCTGCCATGCTATGCCAAGTTGCAGAATTACAGTATGAAAAAAATATTAAAATTTTGCGACCATAGACGGTTTGGGGAGACTCCCAGCCCTATTGCCACGACCCCAACCCCCAACATTTTTCGCCTCCGGTGGCGAGCAGGATGCTACTTCGCAGCTGCCTACGCCACTGGAAAGTAAGAATTACACTAATAACGAGATTCAATTGGAGAAAAAAAAACAATGTTCGCTGAAGATTTTTTCGTATTTCTCTGTTGGAACCCCGCAGGATTCCCTACTGTCCGCCCCTTAGGGAGTCGAGATGAATATCTACAGCAGAATGACACCTGCTAACGATCCATTATTTCTCATTACTATCTTCTGGTGACATTATTAATTTAATACCCTATAAAATGGTGCCCCGCTTCTTCCCGCTGCTTTATCAACCAAGTAAATATATAAGAAGAGACCTTCTGTAACGAATTAGCCGCGTCGAAAAAGATTGCTCTTAAGAAGCGACATTGCATGCAGATAAGGTTCTGTAGTGATCTGGTTTGCAGTAAAATGGACACTTCTCTTTCTTCTCTGACTGTTCACGGAATTCCTCGGCTTTCCTCGTCGAAGCATCCAGCAGTTAAGCTCCTCCTTGCTATATGCTGCATTAGTTTAGCAAGTGGAATGGCATTTTCGTTGTACAACATCGTAATCAACTTCTTACAATATCAATCTGTCATCCAGTCTACTGTGACGTACTACGAAAGAATGGAATTACCCTCTTTGACGATCTGCAATGTGCGCGATTGGGCTAACGAAGAAAATAGTACGAATTGCGGAAACAGAAAAAACTTGTCGATGATCTATGGCGACAGGAGATACTGTTCGGTAGCAAGTGGGGCGTGTCGACCAAGCGATATCACAGTCCACAAACATCACAACCAGTGCATCACGGTAAATCCTAAAGGCACGATGCATCAGTACTTACCGCTTGCCATTGCGGGCCTGGATCTGATCGTGTCCGTTGGCAGCGGGATTAGACTACCACTCGACAGTGGCGATGGGGTCTATCTGGTGGTGCACCCCTCTTCGGAGGAACCGATCATTAATCCAAAGGGCGTGGTTCTGGCCAGTGGAACATTGACTGTATTAATGATAGAGAAATTCTCAATCAAGAAACTGAGAGCGCCTTACAAGAGTAACTGCACTGAAAATGATGCAGCGGAGTCGTACCATTACGATGGCGATTACACCGTCGTAGGATGTCGACTGGGTTGCTTTGGACAAAACATGGCCAATACTTGTCAAGGCAAAATACACCTTCAACTGGCTAATTTCATGCGAGATTCATCTCCCTTAAAAGCCGCTGGTACTGACGAGTTCCCACCATCTTGTTACGGAAAACATCTTACATCTGAATTCAACAAAAACTGCGAATGCCCGACGAAGTGCAACTCGGAAGAATACAAGATTGGCACGAGTAACAGCAGATGGCCAACGCGATCAGAAGAGCTTCAAACCTGTCGAAACTTCCTGCAGAGCAGTACAGGCTGTGAAAATTTCCCTTCGAACATCACCGACACCTTTTTGAAGGACAATTTCTTACGTATCATTGTTTATTTTACGAAGTTTTCAAATACGACAATTGAAGAGATCCCTGCTTACGATGGCTGGTCTTTGCATGGAGACATCGGTGGCCTGATGGGGTTCTACATCGGCGCGTCTGTGTTCTCACTAATGGAATTCTTCCTCGTGGTACCAATAAAGGCATATCAGGCATATGTAGCCTTTAAGAACCGCAGGAAAACATCGCAGACTCAACGAAACTGAAGATTAACCTAACCGAATTGACCGAATCTCGAAACTCTCGATGCATTTAGGGATTTATGCTAGTTGACCTCTGCCACATGGGACGACACCACAAAATTGCTTTGCTCGATATGCAGTCAACCGCACTCCTTTCTATAATGATCGATTTTAAAGATTGTTCTTGGCCGTCAAAATTGTCGATTTCAGCTCAGAAATACGTGGTTGTAAGAGATTAAATCCCAAAATGCATCAGGACTGCACTTGGCCATAACTAGCATGTTTTGATTAAAACTCTCCCTGTATCATGCGGCCAGTCATGATCATCATCCTTGTTTATATTGGACGCTGGATGATGGTCCGTGCTGCTTGGCAATGGGGTCCCGGTGTTAAGATTGTCGCATGAAAATGCCGATAAATCTGCGATAATATTCTTCTCATTAAATCTCTGCACTTGGACAATCGCGATGCAAAGGTAGTATGCTATCAGTGTTCTCGGGATATAATCCTGCGTAGACCAGCTGGAGAACATTTTTAATTTGTAAATAAGATTTTTAAAGTACTGTATTTATTCTAGGTAATTTTAGGTTCACGGTCAGATAATAGTATTCTGTAATTTGTAGATGATAATAGAAAAGTTTTATCATATAAAATTTTAATTTTCGTTCATTTTCTGTAGAGTATTCTCCGACAAGTTCAATTTATATAAACGATTGTACTCTACATAATAGTGCCCAAAATGAAGCGTATTTCAATGTTTCTGATACGATTGGGGGTCAAGGGGGGTAAGCGTGTGAGATCATTAAAGAATCATGTATTGCATGCGTCTGAGGTTTTCTTGAGCAATTGACCTTATGCATCATCATTTTTTTGCATATAAACATGAAAATGAGATTGCCCATAAAAAGCTGAAATCGAGGCAAAATCTTAACAACAAAGGCTTACAGGGGAGAAGCGAGAGCGTTTGTAAACTTTTCTCTGGGCATTCTTTCAGTGGTTGTAATACCACACTGCACAAGATTTAAAATTTTACCTCTAGTAGGACATACTAGAGCTCTGAGTTTTTGTTTGATTTTTCGATTATGATTTTGAGGAGTTCATAGAACCAGGCTACAGAAAGTCCTTTTTCCTTGCTCTCATGCAGGGATGTGACGTAACTAATTGCAAACGTAAATAGCTACTTGAAAAGTTACTTTTCTACTAATTTTACAAGTAACTAGTTGCTTTGTGCAAAAAGTAACTTTTAATTGTAACTATGTGGGATTACAGTCTCGTTCTCACGTAGAGATATTATTGTACCTACCTCGCTATTATCAGTCAGTCTAGTTACATGCGTCTAGCTAGGCAGTCGTCTGCTACGTTACCGAAATGCATTCTTCTTTTTCTTATCACCTTGGCGTATTCCATCTTGTCGGACCTTACTTACAGTACTTTACCTTGCTTCAGTATATTCATTTACGAATAGCACAAAGTAGTAACAATTTTATTTTAAAGTGAATTTACTTTTCAGTTTTAAATCCAATTTGGCTGATAATTCTTGAAATCAAAGCTCGCTTCTGAAAGCTCATTTTTTTTTTGTAACATAATTCATAGTGAACAAACATTACTTAGTTGTTCATTTTGAGCATCAACTAAAATAAGATGACCCTTGCAACATTTACTTGAACCTTTAATTTTGAAGAAAGTAACTTTGAAAGTACAGTAGCTAGTTACTTTTTGTGGACAAGTAACTAGCATCTTCAGAAATTTACTTTTAAGGATGAGTAACTTTTACAAATAACTAGTTACTTTCCATACAAAGTAACTGTCACAACCCTGCTCTCATTGCAACGCAGGTACCACTCATTGCAAGATGGCGGTATAAGGATCAAATGAAACGGAAGTTTACACACTGCCAACAAAAACTTTCTATTTCTTTTTGAATAACCCTAAAAATGTTATTTATAGTTCAAGGTAAAATCTGTTTTTGCTTAACCTGTATTTTTCATTCATATTTACGCTCACTTGCAAATGTATTTTACAGTACAGCTTTGTAAATCTTTTTCATTTTTTATTGGTTAACGTTTTGTTGTTTTTAAAAGAAAAAAACATAGAAATTTTGCTAATAAACTTCACAGTTTGGGACATTTTGTACTAAATGATAATAAGTAGAACACAACCCGGACAGCAAAGCATAATATTATTCTGTTATTTTTCGGTCTGCTTCAATCGCAAAGAGCGCGAAAATCGACGGCAGAAGAGCGAGTTGACTTCAATTTCTGTTTCTCTTTGCTCTTCGTGCGTGATGAATTTCCTGACAACATTATTGAGAGAATAAATTATCTCCATCGCTGGGTTGGATTTGACAAAGACTGTTTCAAAAGCATTTCCTAACATCACTAACTGCTTCATTGAAGTGATGAATAGGTTTACTGATTTTGATGTTGCCATAGCCACCGAAAACGATCTTGATTGGGTTGCCCGTTTAGAATGTACAGCTGTCGGTATTCAGGCGTTTGTTATATTCGCGTTAAGAAGGAATAGCAGCCCAAATATATGACATCACAATTATCAGTTTCGTCTGACGGATGACAAAGAGAAGCAACTGGCATCTAAGGAACGCCTTTGGATGAGAAAGGAGACTTAAAATTATAAATTTGATCTGTAGCGCAGCCAAACGGGAGATCAAAACTGCGAGCAGGAACAATTCGAGGTATTTCAAAGGATCAACAAAGTAAACTTTTGTGATTTTCGAGAAGTGCATGCCGCCTGAATATAAGGAGAGAACTTGATGATGTGAATAATGTTGTGTCTTATAATGTAGCTTAATGGTGACTTCCACTTTTCTGCTTTATCCTCTGGTGCAGTTTATACCTTACATCTTTCTTGCTTTTAACCGTAGTTTATCGAATAATCCGGTTCTTCCTGCCGAGACCACGTGATTATTATGCCCACGAAACAAATCCCATATTGACATTTTAAATCAACACATCATGTAATTTGGTGATTGACAGCAATATATTGTTTCCTTCATTTGAAAGAAGCTCATGCAGCTGATGATTCAAGCAGATACTGAATATCTGAATCTGATTAATTGAATTTTACATTATGCGATATTCAGATAGGAGCACACATGTTCGCTGAAGTAGGCTTACTGCAATGTCTTGCTTTGAACCAGTGACGTCATTTCTAGCTTGAATGTTGATTAATGATGTCATTAGTTACCAGTTATCCTGATTTTATTGTTGTGGGCTCTGAGGCATGAGCGTCGTACCGACCTGAAATATTTATGCCTTTCCACATTCTTACCAATGTAAGCGATTATGGTTTTGTGGAGTTGTTTTCTGAGAACATTACACTGTCTTTATTGGCCACCTTTAGAACTCGAGAAAAATGGCCTTTAAAGACAGATAGCCTTTCCATCCAAGTTGATTTTAAAGAAAGTGCCATTTTAGGGTTATGAAGAGCGGCCGTTGTACACTGCAGGCTGCTGCTATATAGAGGCGGCTGCTAATACAGGTTTGACTGTGCATTGAAAATCATGTCCATTTTATCCGATATTTGATTGATCCGAGAATAGTTCAGATCTTTCTCAGTTCCAAATTACCCGGATTCGATATTCTAGCTTATACAAAGTTGTAAAAGTTATTTACAAAATGAAGTACTTCATTCAACATTTTGATGAAAGACAGAGTGCTTGAAGCACAAGCAGCGTTCCTTCTTTAAAAAACCACGTTTGCAGTATGTGCTGAACGGGAAAGAATGGTGTTTGAATTACAAATACCTTTTCGATAGTTTTTTTGCATTTAGTATAGTACTGTTTTGCTTGTTGTGGCTGATTCCTAATGGGAGAATTGGTACCTTTCTCTTTCATAGTTTGAGGCCGATTTCCGTGACTAGCAATGTGACCAAGGCGCTGAATCAACAATCAGTGATATCTCGTATTGTGCGACTCAGACTGTGACCAACGCGTAAGACGAACACTCGGTGCTATCTCGCCGTACGTGACTGACACCGTGACTGAAGATAGATTTGTCGTTGTCTTCGCTTACGATCCACGGCATTCCACGAGTGGCATCTTCCCACCATCTTGCTTCGAAGACTTTCTGGGTTTTGTTATTCCTTGGACTGACGGCGTCTCTGATCTTTGCGGCATACAGCAGCTACAAAAAGTTCCAACGCCACGAGACCTTCATGAAATCTTCTGTCATTCATTATCCAAACCTGGAGCTTCCGGCGTTTACGTTTGCAATGTGCCTGATTGGTCCCGCGAAGCCAACTGCAGCATGAGCAACAACAACGTCACGGAAATATACACACTGAGACAGAAACTTCTGTTCGTTAGCCCATTGACGATGTCAAAGAGACAATATCACGATCCGCAATGACTTCGCTAGTTGCGTAACAATAATTTGAACGGAA
>OFHS01006264.1:0-10344 GCA_900245855.1 Calvadosia cruxmelitensis | reverse complement strand
CCACCACCTCCATATCCACCACCACCACCTCCGCCATTATTACTGCTGCTACTACTTCCATTGGAATATCCATTGCTGCTATGTTCGGCAGATGATGAACCAGATGATTGATTCATTTCATGAATATGAGAGGGTGTAAGGAGGTAGATCTTTGAAAATCCTCCTCCTTTCGTTATCTCTTCTGTCACATTACTGATCTGAGTAATCTCCGTCTGCTCCATAGCTTTACTCATCGATCCCTGTGTTGTTTGATTTCCATGGGTAAGTTTCTCCTGTTGGTATTGGGGCTGTGGATTTTGAGGCGTTGCATCAGGTACTTGATACATGACAAAGTCATCATTGCTTGATGACTTATCTCTGGTTAGCTTGGGAAATATTCTGACAGTAAAATGCTTGCTTCCGGGTTCTTCTACTGTTTTATGGCGCTTTTTGTATCCTGATGTAATCCTTCTACGATTGCTTGCATCAGTTGATATTGGCCTTTTCCTTGAAGATTGATGCGCCCTTGCCTTCCAAAAGTTTAAATAAATTGATTTCTGCTGCTTGCTCGAGATATCTTCCCTAGTTCTGTTATTTCTCGTCTGTGGCAAAGGAGAGTTGTTTTTCGGTGGACTTAGTGACTTCCCTGATCGATTTGTTGACGGATGATGCTTCGTCACTTGTGCACTGGCTTCAATCGACAGTTTCGCTAAAAGTATGCAATGATTGATTATTAGCGCATGTGATAGAGCATTCCAGTCTAAAAATAATTCTGGCACCAATTGAAAGCAGTTCCAGTTTGACAAAGGCTTACAAAACGCCTACAGAACAACTTAACAAATCAAGTCCATATCGTACCTCTCTCTTGATAGCCAAGAATCAACAACATTAACGCAAAAAGAAATCGCTCCGACATGGTCTTGTCCTTCCGAAGTCAGTTAGACGCTCACAACTGGATGTATTTCTCTTTTAAGCTATACTTCAAACGACGCCTGAACCAAGAGACTGCTCTCTTTTTTGGTCCATAATACCATTCATGCAACGAATCTCCACAATGGACCACGATAAGCAACAGACTGTTGTTTTGTTTCCTGGCGTGAGACGTATGCTTGTTAGTTACCAAACCCCTTGAAGTGGGAGACTGAGATTAATGTGCGTTTAGCGGAATTGACCTTTTACTGTTTCTATTTACTGAGGAACAAATATTGATTATTTTCAGTTATTTAAAAATTTTGTCCCCTAAAATCTCTTTTAGAGCTGCCATCGACTCCGTCAGATGTCTTAACATTGCAGTTGTGGCTCATGTTTGCGTGTTGTTTTAGCGTGGATGGGGTCTCATAGCTGGTAACAATAATTGTTTATAAGCTATGACCAGCGATTTCCATTGAAGCGTGCCCTTTCCTCTCATGAGACACATGAAAGCATAATTCTGGATGTGCAATAATTTGCATTGATAATAATAATCGATTGATAATTGTATATTGACATTATAAACTGTCGAGGAACTAGTCCTGAGCGCAGAAAAAGTCATGTTTAGGCCATTGCAATGGCTTCTCTCTCTCTCTCTTAACGCCAAAGCGCTCCACAGGGGAACGAGACGTGATCACCAAATACAAATACAGATTATAATAAATGCCTAATACCTTAGAAATTAAATGTACTGCTTTCCGCCATGGCTTGAACGATAATATCATCGTCAACGCAAAGTATTGCTTCCCTAGACTATTCAGTATCCACATTGACTGTCAATATGACGTCATATAGCGCAATACTTACTGTAGGGTATCGACTTTTTACATCAGTCACGCAATGTGAATGTGCTAGAAACTATTTATGTAATCGTTCTTGTAAGAGAAATCACTCTTGTTAATCTGTAAACTACTTTCAGAGTGCTATAAAAATTACTAGTAGCCCGTTGTATTGCTCCAGTTTGCATACATTTAGTTGCAAAGATAACGACAGTACACAATCAGACAGAGGTTTCTAGAGAATTTTATTCACACGTAAATCCGTACATTTCAAGCATGCATATTCTGATACATCACTGTTATTTGTGAATGATTTAGATCACTCTTCAGCTTGATAACCTTCTACATGCATATCTCACTGATTTACAGCCTTTCAGAACCACTGTTTGGCATTTCTCATATGAACATCAACACTAGGTTGCTGCATTTAATTCTTTACAACTCAAACTACCCCTGAGCTACTATTGTTAAACATGTTGGATTTTGCTGATAGTCAAGCCATCCGTTGCTCGTCCCTTAGAAGATGCGTAAGTAGGTAAGCTATTTACTTCTAGCATATTTGAGGTCGTTGATCTGCAGGTATCTTAGTGTTTAGTATATGTTTAATATACTCAGCACATATATGTAAGTTATCAAATGTTCTCATGGAGATGAAAAGCCATGCAGCCGCATTGTTTCTAAAAGGAAACGATTACTTCGAAGATGAGACCTCGCTCAAGTCCTCTCCGTCATCAGAGGTGTTGTCGTCTGTGATATCTGTCTTTTTGTCTGTGTGCTCCACTGTCTTCACCAATTCTTCCGCAACCTTTAGCTTATCAACTTTCAGTTTGCCGGCCATATCGACCATGAACTTGACGAAGTTATTAGTCAGTTGCTTGCCATTAGAAGGAGTGTGTTTCGATGACAGTCGATTTACTTGTTTAATTCCTTCTGCAAACTTGGCCAGTGGCTTTTGCCCACCATTTTGAGTCCCTTGTACCTTTTTCAATTCATCAGCAAATGCAGCAGTGACGCCATTGGCACTCTGGCCAGCTGGAAGCGACGGGTTTGATTGGGCGCTATCTCCAGTTAGCGAGGCTGTTTCTCCAGTGTTACCTGCCGCATCCACTTGGTTAGTGTTGGGTCTCACTGCCTTTAATATTCCTTTGTTTGTTTTACCGTTCGACTTGTCGAGGCCTTCCGCAAACTTCAAGGCTTTCTGTACTTCCTTGGAAAACGATCCTTTTGCTTTAATCTTCTTTGGGAGTGCAACCTTTGAAGGAGCGACTTTCTTACCCTTGAATACTGGAACGGAAAGAGCCTTCTCTTCCTCATCACCAGATCCTTCTGCTGGAGGTCCTGCTGGTGGTGGAGGCCCAGCCGGTTTTGCAGGATTGTAAGGGTGATTGACAACTGTAAAATATATTCAAGCCGTGTTGAAGGACTATAGTAATTCAAATGTACACAAATAATACATCTATTATGATACATGCTGTGGTTGAATGTACCTTCGGTGTTGTATGACAAACGCAAACCAGCCCAAGGATCACTGTACGCGTGAACTGTTGTGAAGAAAGAAATGTAAGCATTGTTACGCCGAGTAAAAGGTATCGATAAACCAATGGCACATACTGTTCCAATTAAGGGATTTATAATGACTTGCAAACTCCCTTCAAAACTCCCTTTCTGGCAATAAGCGTGGACCTGGCACACGTTTCATTCTTTCAGATCTTTCCTATTTATCATCTATACTCATATAAGGCACGGTATGTTTATACACCTTCTAAGAATTCGAATATACATCTCATTAATCAATTATTAATTATGATGATGATGATGATGATGATGATGATGATGATGATGATGATGATGATGATGATGATGATGATGATGATGATGATGATGATACTGGTGATGGTGATTATTGTAATTACTGTACCATGATAACCCACGGCTTGCTTTCTGTTCCACTAGCAAGTGAAGCATAATAGTCATACAAAGGGTTATATTTCGTTTATGACATAACTAGATTGCAAAAACTGATTTCTCTTTTAGCAGCAAACTATCCTCCCGTTGCATCGTGAAAGGCATTGGTGGCATACTGTGCGAAGAGCAAATTGAAAGAGGTTACATCCAGTCTATTGTGACACTGTTTGCGAAATTGAAAAAGTGAGAAAGACTATAAATTATAGATCGTCTCTCACCTGTAGCTCCTTCAAGATCGTAGTTCTGTTGGTTGTGTATTTGCCCGTATCCAGGGCCACCGTGCGACAACGCTTCCATGGCATGGTGGCTGACATGCTGCTCCTGGACCGGAGTATGCTTCATATTATGTGACCCAGTTGAGTGAAAATCGGAATCGTGGAATTTGTACGCAACGTGGCTTTGTGGCACGTAAATTGGTCGCCCGATAGGTTGTGGAGCGACGTACTTCATGCCAGAGATGGCGCGATTTGACGGAGCCAATTTATTTTCGATCATGTCCCATGTTGGATCTTCTTGGAGCTTCTTGATGAATTCGTGGGACAGCAGTCCTTTCACAACACCCCCTGCATCAGGTGGATTGAATGGAACATCTCCATGGAAACCTCCATTGCTTGAAGCCAAGGAAAGCTCATGCTCCACGTCATCACTGTATTGGCCATTCAACATTTGCATGTAACTTTTCGTTTCATGTTGGTCTACAGAATCAACGAGACTGTGAAGGCGATCGTGAGAAGGTAGATCACCGAATGATGCAAAACTGTGAACGCCTGGATGAACATTTCCTCGCTTTTCATCTTGCTTTGACAACTTTGGTAGGCGCGATCTTCGTAACAATTTTCTGGCGTACTTGACTGAGTGATGTATTTCTCTCTTTGCAGCAATACCACCCTTCGCGTGACAATTCTTACACACTGTCTTGTTTACCAACGGACCAGGACTGATGATTGATTCCGTTGTTTTTATGACAGTTCCTCTGGTGGCATCTTTGGCGCTATTCCTACTATGAGCCAGTACATGTCTCGGCGCTAGCGTAGTAAGTACAGCTGGAACGAAAATTGAAAGAGAAGGGCTGATATAATGCGAAAAGAGTGCAAATGCGACTTCTCTTGCCCCTCTGCCTGACAGTGCCATTAACATTGAGCAGTCAATAACAACACACAACCTCAGAACATGAACTTCCTGGAATATTTGTTATTTAGAATTCCAGTTCCCCTATGCCTTTCCACGGTATGATCTTCAAAAACCTTTACTTATACGGATACTTTCAATGAGAATGAAGAAATACATTGTCATGTAAATCGAAGCTACTCCTTTCAAGCTCAGCCGTCATATTTAGCCTCGAAAGTTGTTTGGATTATTAAATGCCTACTGAATAGGCCAGATGAAATATGGGAGATGCATAGCAATGCTAAAAAGTTACATGATGCTCTTTCATTAGAAAGCTAGAGCTCCATTACAAACTTATTCGATCAGTCAAGGGACAGATCAAATCACTTAATTGCATTATCTACAAAGCCGAAAGACGCTAGAGCATAACAGCGCTAGTATCACCTCGGGTGAAAACAAATAAATTTGATCTCTACTAAAATCTACTAACTAAGAGATTGATTTCACAGCTGACATGTTCAATGTGTTTAGTAGGATGTAAATATAGGGATATTCACGAGGTCGTACTGTATTGCAAATTATTATCCAACACTCAACATGATGAATATCACCTATCTAATCAGAAATTGCAACGTACTTTAATTAACCATTCAAATAAGTCAGCAAATAATCAAATTTAGACCAGAAATGGATCACACGGCAAGATAATGTCTATCGATGTGAGCTCAGCAACTGAGCAATGCAACAAACACAATGATATACGCGATATAATAGTCTTCGCAAGCTTACCGCAACAGATGGGCAACAGAAACAACCACCGAAGAAATTGTGAAGCAAGACTCATTATGGAAGGCGTCTCCCAATTAACGGCTCATGATAACGACTTTATAGTGCTGATAACGGGAAGAAAACTAATAAAATGGTATGTGGTATCTCATTTACAGTAACAAGAATGCAAGACAAAAGTCTTTTCGTCTGAGGCAACGCTTTTCTCCTTCAGGAAAGATGCGCCGTGACATAAAACTTGTAGCCAATTGTGTAAATAGCTCTCTTATACTGACTGTAGATAGTATTTTCCAAACTGGAATATACAAAGATATAATTCTTTGGGTGTTCCGTTGCTAGCTTCCCAACCTGTGAATCGATTTTGACGCTCAACGATGGTCACCTGCTGTGTTTAGACGTTGTTCACTGATCTAAACGGCCGTGCTAGCCCTGATGGTTACAGTTGCAGCCTTGGATAGTCATGGTCTCGTAGCCATGCGAGTCTGTACAATTGTGTTTAAACTTTGGAAAAGTGAATTGACGTCAAGAATTGAAATTGAAGTGGAAAGTGAATGAAATCCATAGCTCCTTTAGATACCCCCTGTTGCGTTGCTTTTGGTCATTTGTCGATCAGAAGATAGCTCAAATGATACCTAAGCTGGTCAACCTGCAAGAAAAATTATCCAAATCAAGTGCTTCCTATAGGATGAATAACTTCTTCCCTTTCCCAGCAAAAACTCTCAAAGCATGCTTCCTTCTCCACTGCAACTACTACAGCATCCTGCTCTCCACAATAAGCATCAGGCTGCAGAAAAGACTTGGCAAGTGCTTCCATTGCGCATTGAAGAACTGAGTTGAGAGGGCGTCGCTTCCAACGTAAACGATTCTCTTCTCGTCATCGCCGACACAGCTATACAATATTGCGCCAGAGAAGACTCCCGTCGGTCTTAAAAGATATGCTGGGAGTGAAGCACAACACAGCGCCTACAATACATTGACAGTGAGCTCGCATTTGTGCAAGGAAGCACACGGGCAACCACCAGCAAGGACTTCATTGTCAAAACGTGTCGGCAGTAACTCTAGGCCGCTGGATTATCCAACAAGCTGTCGTTCAAGGATTCTAATGGTTCAAATGAATTTAAACTATCCCTATATTTCTATCAAAGGTCAAGAAGCTGGATCTGCAGGGTTTCTTGTGACTAGTGCGATTTTAAAATAGCATTCCATTGTAGATGTTTTAATGGCAACTCTCTAGTCAGTAAAATGTTATGGTGTTAAAATATATCAAGCGTAGATTTTATTTAGTGCACAATATTTCCTTATTAGTTCATCCCCATTACCCCCTTTTGACATTCCGGAGTTCTATAGAGCGCATTTATTAAAGTACTTGCTACAGCATACTGATTGCATCAGAATATGAGTTGTAAATTACATGAACGAATGCATGAGTAATTACTCCTTTATGTCATTATTTTAGGGCGGTGTCAGTAGTGCAACCAGCAGACGCGGGTTAAATCGAAAACATGGCTCGTTGTTCCAACTTTATTTGTAGCAAGTTAAAAATGATGTAAATGCCTTGTACGTTATCACGCCCTGCGTTTTATAAGCACAGCAGTTCTCTGTAGTCCTGCTTTTCTTTTCTGACTGGCATTTCACTCGTATCTGCACACTGCAACATATGTTAAATCGACCGTTGCATTTCTGTAGTCACTCTGTTTTAAATATGATGTAGCCGGCGCGTGCGCTTGGTAATTCAACTGGGGTAGGGCCTAATTAGAAATCTATGACAGAGAACACAATGCACACAAGCATTGCCTAGCAAAGATAACAAAACGGCCGAAGGAGACAGTATAATTCTACTGTAGTGAGAAAATCGTCCTGCTATGTCGTTCGTGTATGCCAAAAGCTCAACTACTAAGTAGACAAATTAGCAAACCAACCAACCAAAACACAAGCCAACAAACAAAGACGAAAAGGATGAAAAGTCATTCTGAATCATACTCTTTGCCATAATTATACTGCGAAGTTCTGAGGTCTGATTTCTTGCCTCTTTACAGCAACAATCTCACTTTTACTCCCAGTTGTTGTTGTTGTGTTAACAAAGCGCCAGTTTAATTTCTAAAATCCCAAATTTATGCTAAATTGATACAAACTGCGTCCTTACTCTCAATTAAGTTACAACTACACCCTTGGGAACTAATAATTATAAACATAGGAAAAAACAACAGAAATGCGAGAAATGGTACAATGTAGTCACATAATTAAGTAAGCAAGTAGTACGCAAAAATGGCAATCAAAACTAACAATACAATCGAGCTGAAACGTGACAGGAAGGATCGTGGATCAGCAACTGTAATCCTTGTTGAGTTGGCCTGGTACGTAAGAATCTCCGTCTGAAGAACCGCTTCCCTTGCACCCTTCCAGGTATTTGGTCCAAACAGACGATACTGGAATGGGACACAAGCTCCAAAATACCACTGATACCATACACGTGGATCAGAAAATAGTAGACTCCAGAAGGCAGGCATACACCCAATCATATCAGCTAGCTCATCCATGTAAGCAATATAATTGACTTGAATTGTGTGACGTGGAGAGTCATAAAACACTCGCTGCATCTCCTCCTTCCTGCTCTCTATTTCTTTCAATATCTCTTTTCTCTCGGGAAGTTTACATTTTTTAGTGAAAACTTTGAGAGCTACTCGACACTGCATCTCACTGATAGGCATTATGGCTCCCAAAGGCTGTATGAATCCAATGACAGCCAACGTATGACGCTTCAAGGAAGATGGAAATATTAGCTTGTAGCATGGAAGGCGGTTTTTCTCTATCTGAAGTACGTTTTCTTCTACGAACGGGAATCCAAATTCAAATCCAGTGCAATATATTATACAATCAACATCATTTATGACTGTTCCATCTTCAAAAACGACATTATTCTTCTCTATCTCCTTGATGTTGGGCTTGACTTTTATCAACCCACTCAGGATGAGCGGAGGCAAATGCTCATTAACAGTGGGATGCTGAGCCAATGAGTTATGCTCTGGTTTCAACCCATATGCAACATGGTCAAATCTGTTGTTAATGTCAATATCCGCAACTTTTGATTTCAACCAATGTGGGAAAGCCTTCAGTAGGAAACGCCTGTTGTAATATTTATCTCTGGGATAGCCCTTGACATACCGAGAAGAGATCCAAGCACCTCTTCTTGTACTTAAGAACACATTTTTGGCATATTTGCTCAAATCGACTGCAATGTCTCCACCAGAATTGCCGAAGCCAACAACAACGACCGTCTTGTTTTCAAATCCTTTTACATCTCTGTACTGCTTGCTGTGCATTTGTGTTCCTTGAAATGTGTTCATACCTTTGAAAGATGGATAATTGATCTTCCAATGATGGCCAGAGCAAATCAGAACTGCATCAAAACAATCTGTTACTTGATATGTGATCTCCTTTCCACACTTTTGGTGGGTCACCATCCATTGGCCTGTTGTATCATAATCATCAGCTCGGACAACGCCAATCACATTTGTGTCAAATTTGATGTGTGGAAGCAAGTCAAATCTATTAACATAGCTTAATGCATATTCCATTACTTTCGTATTGTGCATGTACATTGGAAAGTCATTCGGGATAGGAAAATCACTGAAGGACATCATCTCCTTGCATGTGTTGATAACAGTTGAGCGGCAAACAGATCCTTTCTCACCACCTGATGGAAAATAGATATGAGATAAATGCAAAAAACATAAAGAAAAAGAAAGTATTTGAAAGCAGTAGCTGAGTTTTTCATCCCATTAATAGCCCACATGGATGCCATTTCTTGTTAACTCAGCAAATTATAACGTAAAGGCCAAAACATAATGCTCTAAAACTTGATTTGTCCTGCAGCTGAATGGTGATTGATGAAAATGTTATTAATCACAAACACCATCAGTGTCGTCGTTGTCCTCTTCCTCCTCCTCCTCCTCATAATAATAATAATAATGATTTATTCAGAGTCTAACTATGGTGTGAAACGTTTGTATAAAGGGGCTGACAAAATATTTGTACCGACAAAACGTATACTAGAATCCTGAAGTTACAAACAAAAAGAAAAGGTCAAACTCGGTTCCTCTGGCATTGGCTTTGTGTTAGATTTAACTGTTCTAGTACCCGTTGTGATTTCAACAACACGCTACACAATACGTTACATCATTTCTTTGCTTAAACTACCTTGCCTTGTCATAAAATTTGCCTATACATGGCGAAAGAGTACAAATATTTGTTCTCGATATTCATGTCGTCGCACATGCTGCAATCTGAATATCAGCAGGGTACTAATGGTAAGTAAGCTTTACCAGTTTCTCAATTTTCCATTGCAACTGTCAAATTTTTAGAATCTAATAAATTAATAATTCGGTGTATTTGATTTGTTATTTGTCTGACTTTAAGTTGTTGTTTTTTTCCACGGGAACAGAACATTCAGTATGTATTCTGACGTTTTATGTCGTCGCACCTGCCTGATCCCAATGGCGCCAAATGAGTTTTACATTGTTATATGCTATATTTGAGTAGCCAGAGTCAACTGTTTGTTTGATTTGGTTTCAAATAAGAATTATACCTACCGGGACCCAATTACCTTTGATGAATCAAGCCTACTAAATGGATGAATGGGAAAAGATCCGTTTAAATTAGCAGTCCTCAGCATACGGTCATTGGCAGACTTAATATAGAAGCTCTCGGAGCATGACTCACGGATAATGCATCCATATAATAATTACAACGTAAATAACAT
>OFHS01006260.1:0-10347 GCA_900245855.1 Calvadosia cruxmelitensis | reverse complement strand
AGGTTTGATCATTGTGTTATAAATTTGTAATCTATGATGAGTAGTGAGGAATTTTCTGACGCGTATTAGCGATATATAGCAGCCACCTGTGTATAAAGGCCACTCTTGTAACCCCAAATGATACTTCCTATTGAAAATCAACCTGGACAGAAAGGCCACCTGTATATAAAGGCCACTATTCGTATCTCCAAAATGATACTTTCTATAGAAATCAACCTGGACAGAAAGGCCACCTGTTTATAAAGGTTATTTTTCTCAGGTCCCAGATATGACCGTTATAGACAGGTTTCATTGTAACCCAAATTTGGCAGCACCGAACTTGGCTAATATTTTTTGCTGCCACCTTCAATTGATAGTTCATTTCCTTTGTTGATTAATCTATTCTAGTGTCATATATCTATTCTAGTGTCATATAACTAAACATGGTATGGCGTCTTCTGACTTACTCTACAGTATGTAAATTTGATCTACATGGATGAAGAAATGGCACTTGCTAACAGTTATTAATACCGTTAGGCCATCTGCTTGTCTGTCCACATTATTATGTAAGTTTTAGAGGTTGGGTAATATTTTTTCTTGGCTACCGTAAGGTTGGATAAAAAAATAATAAATTGAAGGTTTTTGCTTTTCTTCGGTACAAACTATGGGCATAAATAATGAGCGGTCCCTAATATATTTTGATTATGCAATAAATTGCGATTGGGGATCTGATGATTGATTGTTTGCATAGTTAATAAGTGCTTTTCGCTGCTTGATTACGCCCGTCGTACAAATGAGTTACGTAAACAATTCTACAAAAGTTTATCTATTGATAAATCATTTACCGGGTAATTGTTTACACGTTTCTGAACCCAACGCAGAAGCCGGTCAATGTTTGATTCGCCACGTTTCAAAGCACACATCTGAGATGGATCCCTACAGATAAAACGACAAAAATCGAAAGAAAATTTGAAAAACAGCAGAAAAATAATACAATAATCTATTTTTGGAATGGCCAACGAGTCATGGCAACAATTAGTCACACAACAACACATTGATGCGCAGCAAGTAGCCAAGATTCCACTTGAGAAAAAAACTCAACAAAATACTAAAAATATCAAATTCTCAAGCGCAAGTAAAACAGCTAAGATTTGCCTAATCATCGCAACTGCGAAATTATACAAGACCTGGAAGATTCAGGCAGTATCATTAGGCAAGATGGATGATATCTGATAGATTTTTAACGTACTGTTTCGGTGCGTTCTCTTCAAGTTGCTGTTTGAATGCATTCCTGTTCTTCTGCTGTTCTTGCGTCTTTTTTCGTTGTTCTCTTTCGCGTTCGCGTTTGCGTTCCAACATCCGAGTCTCCAGGCTTTTAGGTCGACCTAAAACCGACGATTTACTAGCCATGATGTCCAATAAATAGCAATAACGATGGATTTTGAATGGCCAGTTTACAATCACTGCTATCGCTGCTTTTTGCTGCTAACAATGCCGTCTCGTTCTCTGCAGGGCACTGCGTGCTAACCCTGGCATGAGTTTGTAAGCTGTGAAGCAGCAGGGAGCAGTGTGACGTCAGGGACTCCATGCCATGTTTTAGATTTGCCCGGGAACCCACTTCGCCCCTTTTGTGGGCTATAGGGGACTCTTTAAGATCAAACCACACGATCACGTCCTACTTATAAATAATTTATTGTTATTTCAAGGTCGATCTGTTGATCTAACCCACAAGGAGCAAATGATATTGTGCTAATTGCATAAGGTGCGTCGTTTCCAGAATTGGTTAGTAAAATTTATTCTTTCAATTCAAATTTAGACCATTGAAACTATTTTCCTGCCATTCCATGCAGATGAAAAGCGGAAGGGTAAGCGCACCGTGTGCTGTTTACATCATCCAAGTGTACTATTCTCTCGCTGAAGCTACTTGCATACGTCAGCTTGCGCACAAACACCTGCTGTAGCCATGCCAACGAGATAAAACATTCCGAGGCATCAATCAAACGCGTAATGATGTTTCACGCCAACGAATTTACAATACCAAAACCAATGTAAATTATGTACCGTGCGAGCGTTTTTCATGAATAAGTGCGAAATCATCAAAATGAAACAATTACTCTATAATATACAGTAATTAAAAAACTCCGTTGCCTAAATTTCGCCAACATTCAAAACTGTTTTCAGAAATATTTCATGCAACAGAGTATTTTGAGGAAATATTTCCGAGTTATAATGGACAAGAATCCACACGCTTCGCTTATTTGACGCATGCATGTTAGACAATTCAATATTTAGCAACTTCGAGGTAATGCGTGTGTGCGTCAGAGTTAATCACGATTCGTACATCGGTGACAAGAAGTCACCAATCGGCTGAGAAGACACAATTATGTTTGAACTTTGCGGCTATCCTTGTGGGGACGTCTTTAAGCCCTTCTTCGTGTACCATTGTTAGCCCCAGGCGATGTGACCGCAGCACACATACAGTCATGAAGTATATTCAAGTCTCTCTTTTAACTGGTTACGAACTTGCCAGTCCAACATACGCGCCGATTGTCAAACGCACTAATTGCATTATACATAAGCCAAGGAGCTGTTACAATTATATGATTTACTGGCAGGCATGTATTTATAATTTCCAGCTGCAACTTACCTTTCTCAGTTTCAGTTGAAGACTTATCTTGCTTTGTTTTGAGTTGTGGATTTTCGAGTAGCTTTCCTTTGCTAGATTCGAAGGGCTTCTTTGGTTCTTTGTCGCTTAGCTTCTTGTCCGTTGTACGAAGCACGCTGGTGTTACCATTAACATCTGTCACAGCTTTGTTGTTGTTTGAGGTATGTTTTGTATCAGCTAGAGATTGCTTTTCAAACTTTTCCCTCGCTTGAGCTCTCCGTCTCGCGATTCCTTCCATTTTCCTATGAATTAAAACAGCGAGTCTTTGCTTGTAAGCGAACGTCAACTCTCTAAATGTACCTGCTGTTCACTGCGTTGTTTTAATTGCGGATTGAACATAGTTCTACAGCTGTCCAAGGTCTTTTTACTACGCTGGGAGAGTCTCTTGGTTTGACTTTGAACGCGCCGCTCACAAGTCAACTCCAAGCAACATGACCCAACAAGTCAAGCACGATGGAACGATAACAATGAAGGTTTGGTAACATCGACCACTTCTAAATACAATTGCGGAAATAGCAGTTTGAAGTGGGATAATGATGCATGCAGAGATTACCTTGCATCGTTTATATAAGCAGGCCTATCAGCTGTCTGATAAATGCCGACAAATTTTGAGTCAGTAAAATTGAATACAATGGAAGAAATTATGTGCATATCAGCTGTTTCTTACTTTAAAACGTTTTAGTGCCTGTTTTATGGGATATACTCAGTTAATGATATGATAAAAGTATGAGTAACTTTTAGTAGTATTCAATGCTAACCGTATGATTCTCAATTATGTATTCAAAAATTTAGGAGAGTATAATGAATTATTCTTTTGAGGAAGGTAAAATACTTGGAACCAGTTTGAAATTTGCTCGCCGGTTATTATAAAAGTGTTCGTATTATTTGACCGGGTTGGCCCTCTGAGAGTTGGGCATTGTGGAAATTGCCCCACCCTTCTCGCCTGCCCCACCTTCCCTTTCGGGAAAATATTCGTGCTTGTCACTCAATCATTGAACTCAGTACGGAAGCAACATCCTACTGACCTCTGTGTCGAAGGAAGAATGTTCTAGAACCAAGGAGTGTAATCAACTTGATTTTAACCTTATTTATTGCAGCCATCTGTAGTCAGCATATTTTATATACCACTTGAAATTAGCTTTGCAGATATCACGGTATGTTAAACATGGGTTCTGTGAAACACCAATTTGCAAACCGTGTCATCCTTTGGTGGAATTCTTTACAAGAGGACTCTGTTGCGGCAACGTCAATCAGAGCTTTTAAGTGTTCGCTAAACAATATTGACTTGTCACATAACTGTATTGTATATTAATTGCGCTCAAAGTTGAAACTTTAAATAAAAATTGTCCAGATCATGTTAAACATTGTTTATTTTAGTTTATTACTGTAGATCGGAATTGTCAAAAGGGAAAACGATATTTTGAAGCTATGTGCTTTCATTGAACTGTAATTTCCAGTTTACTTCTTCTAGCAATTTTGATGATGTGATGGGATTGCTGAATATTTGTGCGATGATGACTGAAAATACGTTTTTAAGCGGAATTTCAGTTTACAGGGCTTGCTTTTGGAGAATGCAGTAAAGTGAATTCCTAAGTATTCACAATTATTTCCTGGCTCCTCTGCTCCTTCTGGCTCTCCTGCTCCTACTACAAATAAGAAGGCCTGCTGTCGAAACACACACAGGGAAGTGAAATATTCCCGAAAATGTTCTTACAGATGCGTGTCTGTTTAATGAATAAAAATAAAATAACAATCGTCGAACTGAGCTTTCTAAGTTGACTTACCCGCGTTGTTCAACGAGAGCAGTACTGTTGAAGACGGAGAAGTAGTCTGCTACTCTCAAAGTCGGCTGGCTTGTAAATCGCTTCTCGATCAAGCAAGCTTCGACATTTCGACAGAAGCAAGTTAGCCGTGGCTTATATTAATTTATCGAAGGCGGCATCGCATTTGTTCCTTACACGAAGCAGCTTTCGTTTTCTAAGACGAGCTAAGAACAATATCCTCTTTTGCAAAATCACAAAGCGTTGTTACGTTGATATCGTCATCGCAGTGGCGAGGAATCTGGAGTAATGGTCGCACGACAAAGCAGTCCTTCCGCTAGCATTTGCATGAGGGGGAAACAAAACTGGCAAAGGATATTGAGTTTGTTGCTGTGGCGGGGGAAGAGATTGTGTAGGGCAGAGAGCAGCTTTTCCTGTATCACCTACCTACAACCAAGGAATTAAAGGATTTAGGTGATGGCCAGATGCCAACAACAATAGACAGTCGTCTACAAACTTTAGTCGCGCAAGCTTCGCAACCTTGTAAAATTAATTATGTAATGTAAAACCTTGCGTATTCTTATACGAGAGTATATTTAGGTGAGAATGCAGAATGGATTATCAAAGAATTACTGTAGTCTTAAGCAGGGAACTTAGCATTTGTGATGTGCCTTCCAACTCATCATCATTACCAATTAATTATTTCGACGGGGATTTGTTCAGGCTTTTCTTATTCACATGTGCAATAAATAAATAACAATTTAAAACAAAACACGGATCACTCTACAACAGGATTGAAGTCAAAAGCATTTTCACGCTCAACTGAGATGGCTTGTGCCGACACAGCATTCGCATTCCTTCCTTGATCCAACATGAACTAATTCCTTACATTCATCCATCCGACCAATATCTTCTTCAGAATTCTGTTGGGATAATCAATGTTTTCTGTTCCTTTGCAATGCAAATTAAATATCATTTAATATCTAACAACGATCTTAATTTATGCATTGTCTTTGTAAACGACTTGAGAAGTCCTCAGTTATTGATTGGAGAGTAACTCTTGCAGAAATACATTAATTGGAAGAGCATCTGACTTCCTTCATCTACCGTTCTTAATAGACTCCTGGACCATAATCTAAGATGGATTCTGACAGTGGCAATAAAAACATAAAAAGTACTCCTTCCAAGGGTGGATAGTAGCGAACTAGAAACAGGGTTGGCGCCAGTGAGGGATCGGGACCTAGCCCCCTCCCCCTCATCGGAATCTGCTGCTGCTCTGTCGGGTATGCTTGTAGTTGTGGCAATCTCGGCCACAATCTTGTTTAAACCAGCCATCGTGCTGGATAAATCCAGGTGACGAGAAAATTGCGATATATTATGAGGCCCAGGATTGCGAATTTCTGCAGATTTCGATGTTTACGTATTTTATAGAAATTTACGCAGTTTGGTTAGCCCCGTTTGGGAAGCCTAGTCCCTCGTCTGAAATTTTCTGGCGTCATCCCCTGACTATAAGTAATTCGCTTTTGTAGCGAACTAGTTTTTTGACCAGAATTTTCACTGACTTGTTCTAGTTCGCTAGATTTACAATATGGCATATGAGCATAATAGCTATGGCATATGTTCTTGTCATCATTCTCGCAATCTTCATCGTGAATATTCAACACTGCTCAATTGATCTTCCAGCCTAGAAGAATCAGTATGTTGGACAATAATGGTAAGGGTAAACCTAAATTGTCGTTGGCTACGTCACCTCTACAACTTAAGTCACAAGATCAACTTTATATATACCATGAATCGTGCATATGGTATGTGTCTACAAGTTGCTGAAGTAAACTGTGTTTTCGGATTTCTAGCGAACTAGTTTTGGGGAATCTGAAAACTAGTTTGTTGGAAAACTAATTCTAGTTCTAGCGAACTAAGGGCATCTTGCGTTGGTGCTAGCGAACCGCAAACAAATCTAGTCAATCTACCCTTGACTCTTTCTAATACAACTCCACTTTGCAGCAGGTAGTCTCCATGTGAAGAACATTTGTATCAAACAAAGAAGAACAAGAACACTGTTTTGCTAGTTTATTGGAGACATGACAGAGAGTTTGGTTACGTTCTAGTCAAAGAGACCGAAGCCCATATCATCATCAGACTCCGACTCGCTCTCCTTTTTCTTCTCTTCTGCCTTCTCAGCGGGCGCGTCACCACCACCGGCAGGGGCACCAGCAGCAGCGGGAGCCGCAGCGCCAGCAGCTGGCATGCTAGCCATCTTGGTCTGGCCCTCAGCGATGAGCTAACAACGAAAAACAGAGAACTTAGAAATGAGTAATCAATCAATCAATCAACACTATGTGTAGTTGCGAGCAGTCAGGCTTTTAGTTCAATTTAGTAAGAGGCTACGTTTGACTGGATTGCTGTAAATTTCTTTATGTTAGGGATGCTTTCGAAACAGACTTATTCGAAATATGTTGCTATTAATAGAATTCTGGTTTTTCAATCAGAATTTCTACAGTGAAACCTGTCTATAACTGTCACCTCTGGGACCTGAGAAAATGGCCTTTATAGACACGTGGTCTTTCTGTCCAGGTTGATTTCTACAAAAGGAGTGTCATTTTGGGGTTATGTAGAGTGCTCTTTATACACAGGTGGCTGCTAATACAGGTTTGACTGTATTCAAATGCTTGGAGTGATAAATAATATTTCTATTCACGCCCTGAGAGATGCTGCTCCCTCTCACTTCAATTTGTGTGTAGAAAGTTTGCTCTAAGGCATACAGAAGATGGACCTATGGTCTTATTCTGCTACCGAATGTCTCAAACAAATTTACTACTAATTGAAAATATCAAAAAGATGCGAAAGGCTCATATTGAATCGAATCATGAGCTGAATCTAATCGAACCTCAAAGTTCAATCAAACAGCATCCCTTTTATAATTTCATTTACCAGTATTTTAAAAGTTGATGTTGTGTGTACAGGCAAAGTCTGTTAATATCCCATCAGATAATGCCCATAAATCGCCTATTATTTCCGTTCATTGGATTCAGACTCTACTGTTCGTTAGAAGGGCAATGGCATTTTGCATCAGCATCAGCCACCAATTAATCCTGTTGTCTGAAGACTATTTGCTGGTACAACGACAAGACCGAAAATCACAACAATGTTCCTTTGTATTAAGTGTTTGCACTGGGAAATTCTTTATGACATGAACATCATGTCAACTCTTGTGAAATGACGCATTATGTCCTTAAAAATATGCAGATTAAGGTAGTCCGGGTCCCAGATAGTTTTTCACAACACAATAAAAATTGCTCTCACGGTTGAATCCTGCAAAAGCGATTTTACGATAAATACAACAAAAAATAGGATTGTGCTATTTGAAAAATTCAAACGGGTTCTTTTCCATGAAGGCTAGCTCTATCAATGCAATCAATAAAGTGCTTGGGTTTATGGGAACTTTAACATCATGGCGAGTTGCTATTTAACAGAGGCATATGACTGAGAGCACGGCTAGCAAGGCGACATGCAAACGACATCTAGTCCAGATTCTAGTCATTGACTGTCCATCTGAACAGCTACCCCACTTGAGGAACCTGTTTGATGCACGCATTCTGCAAGACATAAAGTCACATAATGGAACGCAGTGAAGTGGTGTCCTTGGAGGTGCTTAGAAATTGAATAACCTTTTTCTATGATCCAAGCCAAATATGCAAAGAAAATCAAAATTAGCCTTTTTTTGTCCCTTGGACCATTCTCAGAAGTTTCGCCTCAACTTAACTTTACCGGCAATAAGAAGACACTTATACTTGCATTCCTGCAAACTTTTTGAATTTTTGACGAAGACATTTATTTTTCATGAATTGCCAAAGTTGGAAATGCTAGAAATTTCTTGCGGACACGTTGATCATGCGAATTTCAGTACAGTCGATTGTTGCTATTTTTCCTCTGAAATGTCAGAAATTAGTGGAAGTGAATTAGCAAAGCCAGTACGTGGAATTCAATTTGTAGGGGAAAATCGGGGCATTATCCAATGAGACATCAACAGAGTTGACAGTACCTTAGCATGCGTGTAAGTCATTACCCTTCTATATGATCCTACCAGTCCCAGAGACAAACGACTGTCTTACATCAAAGAGTACTACTCCCAATTCGAAATCTGACTAATTCGAACTGTTTTCTGCAGTCCTTATTACTAAACGCGTACTCACCACTTTAACGTGCCGATTTAATTCTCACTATATACAAGACAAATTATTACTACGTCAGGATTCACAAACTGACCTCGGGGATGGATTTGCCAGCCAACTTCTTGACAACCAGCTCTGCCCGTTCACGGTCAAATCCAACACCAACGCTTTCGATGATACTCTTCAAGTCATCAGCAGATGGGCTGGCATTTTCGCCGAGAACAGCAAGGAGGTAGGCAGCCACGTAACGCATTCTGTGAAAAATTTTAATTTAAAAGAGATTTTTAAGTACAGTCAAATCAAGTGGAACACAATCGTGGGTCAAAGACGAACTTAAAATTCAGGCTTGCTTGCCGGAAAAACTGATTAAAGTAGTAGAAAAAAACAAACTGAAGCTGATAATTTGACTAAAAATAAACCAAAATGCATTTAGGGGGGATTTAATGCACATTTTACTCACTTTTAAGTCGAAGAAGACACGAAACTGTGTGCAAACCTAACGAATTTTCGTAAAAGTCAACGTTCCACAATGGCGACAAAATGGAAAAGAAAGATCTCACGTGTTGGCAAGTATTTGAGGACTGGGCTCCACTGTTCCTCGCCTTGCAAGATGGCGGACAGGTTGACTCAATTGCAAGATGCAGTAAATCAGGTTAGTGTGGAAATTATAGGAAAAATAGAAGATATGAGTACCTTCAGAGTTCAGTATGCATTCGTCCACAACCTAGTTTATTGTTAGCATTATCTTTACAAAGTGAAGTTTTAAACTAAAAGGTATAACGAAGATCCTGCTGATAAGTGATATGTCCGAAATGTTGTGATTGTTTGTTCCAGCTGTCGTCTGTTATATATGAGCTCCTGTCTGCCCAGACTGCAGAGCATGGCCCTTCGCGCCGAGATCTCGGGTGCACAGAGGCCAAAATTTTCAGGTGCAAGTGCGCAAAATACTGAAAAAGATACTGAGGTGCACACTTTAGGTGCACCAATGAACACAATTTCAGCTAAAATTCATCTTGGCAGCTGTTTTTATCAAGAATTTCTATGTAGTCATCGAAAATGAAGAGCAGCACACATTAATTTTGTCGTACAGCTAAATCTCAAGTGCGCAAATTTTAGAACTTGAAAGATCTCGGGTGCACATTTGCCACGCTCTGCAGTCAGGCTGTCTGCAGAGTTCAAACTGAATAGCCTGTTACAATTTAGACATCACATTGTATTGAGTGCAGAGTGTAATGTCGTAATATCGTTCGTCGGTGTGCGTGTTGTTTTGTCACCCATTGCGACGTTGATTGTAAGGTGTAATTTATGTGTTGTTCGGTGTTGTTGTGAAGGATATCCAGTGATCGCGTGGTCGTTGGGCGAGGCGGTCGCTCGCTGTGTTCTTGATGTTTCTCTCCTTTCTGTTCCTTGAACGTTAATGTTTCAAGCTACCGCGGCATCATTCGCATCCACGGGTGCACATAGCTAACCCAGCATCATTCGCAGGCACGGGCGGACACAGCTGACTCGACATTGTTCATACCCTCTGGTGCACACAGCTGACCCGGCATCGTTCATATCCATAGGCGCACGCAGCTGACCCAGCATCACTGGCATCTACGGGCGCACACAGTTGACGCGGCATCACTCGCATTCACAGGCGCACACAGCTAACCCAGCCACATTCGCAGGCAAGGGCACACACAACTGTTACTAGCAGCAAGGAGAAAAATAGCTCCGCTACGCGGTGACTCACGGCTGATAATAACTAAAGAACACTATGATGACACAG
>OFHS01006259.1:0-10347 GCA_900245855.1 Calvadosia cruxmelitensis | reverse complement strand
CAGAATGGACACGCCGAGCTTTGATTCGGTACATGGCCTCTCCCATGCCGGGCCTCAACCTACCCAGAAAGCTCTTTGTGCTCGTTTTGCATTGCGCGGCACGAATAAAGACATCCGTCTCTGGTGCCGTGAATGTGTCGAATGCCAGCTGTCAAAAGTCCAATGCCACATTCGGGCCCCATTAACCGCCCGCGAGCCCGCCACTGCCCGTTTCAGCAGCATCCACGTCGATTTGGTTGGTCCGCTGCCACCCAGCGAGGGTATGACGTACCTTTTAACTGTTATCGATCGATTTACCCGCTGGCCAGAAGCCATACCCCTTCCCGATTGTCAAGCCGAAACTTGTGCCAAAGCCCTTGTCCGCCATTGGATCGCACGATTTGGCATTTTTGACGATATTACATCTGACAGGGGGCCTCAATTTACATCCAATTTATGGACAGAACTCGGCCACCTCCTTGGTGTACAGACAAACTACACCACTGCCTATCGTCCACAGGCCAACGGGATAATTGAACGCCTCCACCGTTAGCTCAAAGCCACCTTGAAAGCTCGCACTACCACCCCCGCATGGATGAATGAACTCCCAATGGTCCTTCTTGGTATTCGCTCTGTCTGGCGATCTGATCATGCTCCAGCACCAGCTGAACTCGTTTACGGCGCTGCACTTATGTTGCCTAGCCAATTTCTGGAGCCCAATTGTTCTCTTACACCATTGGCATCATTCCTGCAGCAATTGCAAGACACAATGCGAACGGCTTTACCTAATCCGGTTGTCTTCCACGGTTCGTCGGCAGTCACACATCTACCACCAGCTCTCCTTCAAGTCAAGTTCGTCTTTGTGCGGATTGACCACCATCGCACTCCTTTACAGCGACCTTACTCTGGCCCTTATCGCGTCAACACACCCGGTGACAAGTTCTTTGTCCTTGACATCAACGGCAACCTGATTCGGTCTCTGTGGACTGTCTTAAAGTGGCCTATCTGTCACCCAAGATTCAAGCCACCCTCCTGCCTTCTGCTCTGCCTCCCGCTGATTCTCCTCCTACACCGGAAGCATCCCCTACCTGCCCTACCTCCTCGAACATTCTTCACCAACCACTGACGACCAGTACCACTGTCTCTGCACCACTGAACACTTCTCGTCATGGCCGGTCTATCCGTCTTCCTGACCGTTTTGGTTTCGCACAGTGCACCAGTGCCCCAGTGCCCTGAGCTGGGGGGGCTCTTGTGGCGCCGATGTTCACGTGATAGTCACTGTTGTAAATCGTAACCATTGTTCGTAGTGTCAGTAGCTCGTTACACTTCCTGTTCCGCTTTTCACTGTTGTAACTTACTTGTGGGAAACAGAGAATAAACCAGATCACGAATCAACAAACATGCGACGGTCGTACATCATTTTGTCCACAGTTACCGTCGCTAAAGTGCAATCAATTGCAGAGGGCTACTGAGTTAATTTTTCTAATTTGCTGTTTGTGAGCAACGGAACATCTTCAATATGCTAATGGGTGAACATTGTAATAATTTAGTAGCTAGTAAGTTTCGAACTATTTAATCGTTAAAAATTACTAAATTAGTCCATCTGCATTGGGTAAAGTGCTTTAGGCCCTCTCGATGCTTAAAACGGCACTAAATAGAGCCACACTGTGTTGCAATTTCTTGCAATAAATCGCCAATCAATACAACCATCCTGGAACCACTCTAGCTTGATTGTAGCAGCTCGATATATTAAAAAGTTTAGCAAAGAGAACACAAGCAGGAAACATACGGGAATTCAAAGACTTGGTTTTACACAACCACCAACAGGGCATCCATGACCACCAGTTCATTAAACAGTGACGCTTGTCTACGTTTTGACCATGCTCCAGGAATATCATTCAAGTAAAATAGACCAGCATTTGCAAAATGAGCCCAATAAAACCAAACATTTGACATGCGCACAATCATCTTGAGGAACTGTAACCAACTATAGTTCACTTGTATATACGACATACCCAAGTTTAGAAATGTGTGCAAAGCCTTTGATGCGGTTGTAAAACCCAACAACGATTCCACTATCTGTGATGTTCTTGATAAAGCCGTGAGTTATTAGACCAATTGAAATGTCATCATGGGATGTTATCAGTGGATGGGTTGAAGTCGTTAGCGTCTTCTTGTGCGTTAAGACTAAGCGCTTCTCGTCTGGAAGCACTTCGAGCACCTAAAGAGATTTGAATGATTAAACACATATATAATATATTAACCCTTGTCCTGCTTACAAAACTAGTTAAATGAAGACTTGAAATCGCTTTAGCGATTGCTCATTGGCTGATTGCTAGGGACTAACTTTCTGATTGGTTATATGTTGCTACTTTTGACTTGTTTCAAAAACGTATATATACGTCAATAGCAGGACATGAGTTAAATTTCCTAAAACAGCAGATTAAAGGGAACAAAATGGGGTTCAGAGCTTACAGACGAGATCAGCTTATAAAAGGTGAAATATGCGGTATCTGATTGTGATGAAACGGAAATAATTACCAATGAAAGGTACTCTAGACAGGTGGTATTGGTAGAATCTATTCACTAATTTAGTGTCCCTCCACCATGAGCAACAATGAAATAAAAATGGGTCTAAAAGATGTGAATTTGTGCTTGTTCCTAGAGCTACCATGAAAATGTTTAACCTCAAGGCACGACTCTCATCAATAAAACTGAAACATTCAACACGTGACCTGTTAGATCGCAATCGAAAGTCTTATTTCTCTAACTTGGTAAAAGCTGCCACTAGTTGCTCATCATTGTATACAATGAACAGTGGAGCATGGTGGTTTGAAGACAGCAGTAAACTAAAAATGGTGATGATGGCAGTGGAGAGTGCTTAGGCCTACTAGAGATGGGACGAAGTTTGAACTTAAAATTGGTTTTCCCGAACTTCGGTGCCAAAATTCAAAATCGAATTGGAAATCAAAATCGAAAAATTAAAGCTGAAAATCGCCTTTGCAAATCATTACTTTTTAATATTAATCATTAATTTTTAATACAGAACTTCAGATTTTCTTTGTCAATCCAATGCCAAAACAAGGTTCCGATAGTCTTCTCCTGCCGTGTTGGCTAGGTACTTGGGAAATTTTAAGGAAAGTGAACACGCCCGTCATAAAAGTGGATTCAGTTGCCTATAGACTTGTTGTATCTCCGATAATTGTTCTCTTGAAGGAAATCAAAAATGTTTGAATTCGAATTCGCTTTTCCGAATTTCAACATTTGAAATTCGAAATCGAAATCGAAAGTGTCTAATACTGGACTTCGTCCCATCTCTAGTGCTTACCAAAACTTGAAGAGAAGAATATTCCAGCCAGTATATCAATGGCTGACAAGAAAGAAAGAGTGAAATAATCAGCAATGAGCACGCTTACGCGACAGTTAACTTTCTTTCCTTCTACAAACTTCTTCTCGGGATGCTTCAGTACGATGTCACTCAGATGCAATGTGGGACAGAGCCCCTTCAAATGATCTCCAAGCTTTACAATCATGCCAAAATCTCCAAGAGTGGCAACGTGGCCCTGCAAATGAAGCACACCTTGTGGTCAAAGGAGGGGATAAGAGAAACACAGGGAATTCACGTAGGCCTAATTATTTCACTTTTCATATTTCAGAATGCAGATGACATGATCTTCACAACTAATGCTAAACATTCAGATAGTCTGGACCACTGATCATCAGGCATCAGCAGCAACTGACGCATTGCCTTTGGGTTACGATTAATTAGCTGAAATGATACTACAGTCAACTAGTACTGCAATAATAGATCAACTGGCATTCCTTGCTGATATGCTCAAGAGCCATACAGTTGAAAAAGCCCAAATATGTCTCAGATCTCATTATCAAAGAGCAGTTTGCTTTGATGTTAGTTTGATCCATGAGAGATACAAGATGGGGTGGAACGATCCACAACGAAGGTCAATAGTGCTTCTGCTGTTTACTTCAAGCACCAGGAATGATAAAATGATGTAGGGCAAACAGCAAGCAACAGTTTGGTCCGCTCTGTTTTGTGCCACAGTACATACAATATGTCTTCTGTTCACAAACCTTGACGGCAAGACCCGGGTGTAGATCATGATATCTCATATAAGGTTGATCAAGGACAGATCTGAAACGAAACAGAGTAAGAGTTGTACAATAACAGCAACATGCCAGACGAGTAAGGATGTGCGGGTGTTGTGATATTATTCAATTGAGTGCCAAAGTGCCTTGTCCGTCGACCATACAGAAAGTGTTGATCAGGCAGCTATACCCCATCAAAAGTCATGTCAGTTACAACAACGGCCTTGGAAGCAACACCATGCATGTAGACAGTGTCGTTGGTTGTCTCTACAGCAAACCCACTGGGATATGCTCCTGCAACAGCACTAACAGTCCATTCTCCTAACCAATCAGTTACCAAGGACATGCCGAACACAGAACCCAAGGACTCAAAATTCCTTCACTAGCGGAATCATTGTCAATAACAATAGACTCGTCATCCACGTGCACATCCTTAGCCTGGCATATAACCGTCCACCAATTAATGATCCTGTGTATGTCAACACGCATTATAACATGACATTTTCGATTCTCGCAATCTGATTGGCTAAGAGCCGTGTTTGGAAATTCGACTGAAAACCGGGTTTTACAAATTCGCGAGATGCATTTATTCATGATTCAGAATGGCGCAAAAGGTAAACATTACAGACATTACCCCAAGCTTACACGCTTGGGATTAACGAGCAGTATGCTAGACCTTGGCACTCCCGAAACATGTTTCTAGCATACGTCTACGGAGAAAATTAACAAACTGCTTGAAAGTGTCGACTTTAAAAGTTTTGACTTGTAGCAAACTGTCTTATGTGTTGCCTATCAGCTGCTGCTGCGTGCAAGGCACGTGATTCGAGTCACATGATTACATGCTTCTCCCTTACTGGCCATTTTNAAAATCATCGATATGCAATGATCTACGGCATGCTTACTTCTGCAAAGATATCTGATGTAGAAGATCTATTCCGTTGTAGCCAAGGACACGACATCTGCAAGGAAATAACATATATGCATCATGAAATGCATACAGTAGATGTCTTCTCATTGAGAACAATAGTTATACAATGAACAGACAAGGCAACAAATGATTGCCACTGTCATACTCAACACCATATATGATTATAATGCTTTAACAAACTGAACATTTTCTGAGCCAGCATTAATCAACACAATAATGACTAGATGTTTCTATGAACACTAAATCCAGGGCCATGTCTATTAATGTGATTGCCTGTGTCTAAGACTAACACAATCGCATATTTAATTGCATTTGTCTAAAGGTCCAGCCACACTATTGCAACTAACGAGCAAATAGCCATTTGTGAATAGCATAAAAGTAGCGGTTAATGATTTGAATCCAGTCCAAATCGCGAATCTCAGTCGCTCTGCATGTACAGCTCAAATTACAAATCAGACAAAATTAGATTCTATCGACGTTGGTGATTGTTCACAACTGAACAATGAAAGCAAAGCACGATCATGATTGGTCACTTTCTGGACAATTGTCCTAGATGAACAATGCAAACACTGTTGCCCACCATCAAACAGGGAGCGAGAGTGTGGCATACTAATTGAATGCTTGCATCAGTTGCAACTCACAATTCGTTTCAGTTTTAGCAACAGCTTAGTAGGGGCTCGAGACAGGTTTCTGCTGCAATGTCCCCAATAGCAGGACAGAGAAAACTTGTCTAACGAATCAGGACACAACTGATGTAAATCTTGTAAGCGTATGTCTCTCTTACCTGTGGCTTGTTCCTGACTTGTGCATCTTTGAGATCTTTGTCACTCGATCGTCAGATATCCTGGAGATCTACAACGCAAATATAATTATAACCAATTAAATCGGCAACTGGGCTAAAACTATACCAATACATTTTGGTACTTATGATTTGTTAAATCAAAACAGGTCTCGGTAGATTTCGATTCTCGGTATCATAAACAGATAGGCCGAAAATTGTCATTTGCAATTGACACTTTTTCTTTTGCTTTAACCAGCTACTTTCTGTGGATGTTAACACATGTTTAAGAAAAATGATTGCTGCCTACTTTCTGTCTGAATTTCTGCTAACCGCCAGGGATCCATGCTTGCAGAACTCCTACAATTGATCCCAACCCTTTTGAAAGGCATGTTATCGTGAATTCAGACAATGTCAATCAACAAAGCCCTTAGTCAGATTTTAACGGGAGCACATCCGATATCAACTTACGTGGCAATACCCCCTGGCATCACCATCATCCAATGCAGCAAGAAGGCCAAGTCTTGAATCCACCTTTTCAATCTTGCAGTCACAAATTGAACCAATCTCAATACATTGCTTAGATGTTTCGTTGAAATGGACAACGTTACTTAAGAGAGTGACACCAATCAGTTTCTCGTTAGGCTGGATGTAAATAAGGCGACATACAATCTGCAACGAAAGTGAGTCAGCTTACAAAACGCCATGGAAACATGCACAAGGAATGCAGTGAAAGGTATGAGGGTTGAGTAGTGTTGATCGAAGAACAGGCATATGAAGTGTATGATGTTGCACATATATAATTGCGGTAGATACGACGAAGGGTAGCCAGCCCATCCGAAAGCTTGAGAGTGCAGCTTGCAAGATAATGATAATACGAAATATAAGACATTTATAGCGACTAACGAAGGGTGCTAATTGAAGGTCTGATTGATAACGTAAATGCATGACGAGAATGCCACAACAGCATCAAAGAGTCGCAGTTGTTTCAAGAGAAAGTTTCATTGAGGCACCTTATCTCCCACATTGACTTGATCTGCGTCGCATCCGTTGTTCGGAAGGTGCAGCTGATCCACAATTGCAGTGAAGTGTCCAGATACTGACACAAGGAGTCCTTTATCCACGACCTAGTATATAACAGAACAAAATCTGAATAACTCATTGAAATAGAATACAAAATACCAGCTTGCCATATCATAGCAGAATATTGTGTTCCCTAACCTTGGTTACGGTGCAATTCGCCAACTGTCCAGGGCGTAAAGAAACAAAGGAACGTTCTACCTTCTTTTCAAGCTACAAAAAGAACGAGAGGATATGAATGATTACATTTCGATAATCTAACTACAAAGTGCAAATTCTTAGGTACTCCTTAGGTCTGTCAGAGGGCTCCAAATCGAGACCAGGGAAACCGGGACCGGACATTTATTCCGGGAACCGGGAATGAATTTTCCCGCTTCGCTCCCGGAATTTGTTAGCACTTTCCTGCTTTCTGCATATTCTCTAAAGTATTATGATCAGTTGACGAGTTTCCAAGTTTGTTTAAAGTTGTCGAAAATGTTTGTGGAATCGTAACATCGGTCATGACGTTGATCACCTTCGGTCCTTCACAGTTGAACTTTCCTTGCAAAGCATGTGTTGGTGTCAGATTTCTTTGTTTTGTAACAATACTGTAGACCGCTTCGCAGAAACGTGCGACCTTGAATCAATGAATCAATTTACACATTCACGGTTCCGCGCCGGCTCATTCATCGCGTTGCCTTACTTTCGATTTATTTCGTGGCACTGCTACACATTGGATTTGGATGTTTGTTTGTGCCTCGAAGAATCTATTGAACTCATGCTTTAGACATAAGCTTTTTTGTCTAATTTCTGTTGGCCTTGCGAGATTAGATTGGAGTGTTGCAAACTCTGTTCAGTCTGCTGCGTGATCTGCTGCCCAGACTGCAGAGTATGGCACATCTCGCCGGGATCTCGGGTGCACAAAGGCTAAAAGTTTTAGGTGCAAGTGCAGTGCACAAAATGCTGGAAAAGATACTGAAGTGCACACCTTTCTGTGTACACATCAAAAATGAAGAACAGCACACATTATTTTTGTTGTACAGCCAAATCTCAAGTGCGCAAAATTATAGAACTCGAAAGATCTCGGGTGCACACTTGCCACGTTCTGCAATCTGGTCTGCTGCTTGTTCAAAACAACTCGAACGGCTGCCTCAGCCTGTCGTTATCGTTCAACCAGTATTAAACTTTAGAGGATTTCTTAAACTTGAAATTTATTTGCAATGTTGACAACAATTTGTGTAGTATAAGTCAAGACTGACCGGTCCTGCTTTTCGTTTAAAAAAAATTCACTACGCTGTCTTGTCAGCCTTCGTGGTTGCCAGTCGCTGTAAACTTCAGTGGATTACTTTGACTGGAGTTATAGTTATAGGAACATTGATTTATTAAATTGTCGACACTCTTAGTTTTTTCGCGGAGAATTTACTTGCGTTGGTTATCATTTGTCTGTTTATTTGCGGACAGAAGTCTGGAGCTTTGCAGACTGTGCGAAAACAATGAAAAACAAAAAGCGGAACTCGTTCGGGTCCCAGGAATCAGTTTCGGGAAACCGAGAATGAATTTTCCATGCAATTCGGAGCCCTAGTCTGTTATGAGTTACACTTACAGCGGACTCAGGGCTCATGTCTTTGCACACAGAAACCCCAAGGACTTTTTGATTCGCTTTGATCTTTTCAACCATGAACCAATCACAAGAACCCTCTATCAGTTGTCCTACAAAACCAAACCAAAGAGAATAAAAATTGTACAATTAAACAATGCACTGCGTAAAGAACAAGAAATATCAGCAGATCAATTTTCAATATTAGTGACATCTAACTGGATGAAAAGCCGTGTCATTATGAAGATGACAAGATGTTCCTCCTTGCTTCAACATCTATATCAGATTCTAGTCACCAACCTATCTTTTCACTTGGGCAAAACCCTTGAAAGCGCTTTGAGCCAAAGGATATGATGGCACCGTGATCCTCAATGCTACGAACGTATCCCCACAAGACCTGGAAAGGCAAAAGCAAAAGGCATTTTAAACAATGTAAGCTTACGAAGAAAGAGAACTGACACCTGCAAGTCAGTCAGAAATTAACTGATGTGAGTCTTGGAATTCAGAATGTCAATTGTTTCAATACATATTGATATCTGGAAACAACTGCACCAACAGTAAAACCTCTTGATAGTTGGTTGGGGGACTGGTTAGGATCGCAGGACGCTCCTCTCCTTTTACTCTTGGTTACCATTCCCATGAGTACCACAGATTTTTCAAAAAGCAATAACATCATTTTCTGCAGGCCATCTAGCCAACAAACTGCTTAAGGGGACATCTCGTGGACTGTTGCCCTGACACCCTTTTAACATCGTCAAAGAAAAATCTAGAGAAACCATGTATGCTTTACGCACAAGAAATTTGAGAGACTCTTACCATGGACTTGAACAAATGTGCCTGCTCTATTCCTTCGTTCACGTGCTCAGGATTCGTGCTAAGTTCAATCTTCTTGTAACCATGCTTATCCGTGTGAAGTTTGCTGACAGTGACAGGGACATAGCCACCAATGTGGAAGAGTGACGACAAATCAACAAGTTCCTACAAGTAGCAGAGAGAAATGTAAACCTGAAGAACTAAAAAAGGAACAGGAAAACTAATTTAAAAGTCAGCTTACTGAAACTAGTCCAGATTGAGTCAGAAAGCAGTTTGGTAAAGCAAGAATTAAATTTGAGTAGCCTACAGAAAGATATGCAAACCACAAACGCCACCAAATGAAAGTGAACAAAAATAAATGACAAGAAATGAATGAGATATAGACAAAACATGAAGTGGCTGTGCGTCTTGTGCAGTGGTGGATTGACTACTTTATTTTTGTAGTTCGCTACAACTACAACTACAGGAGAAATAAAGTAGTTAGCTACAACTATTCGCTACATCTCCAAAAAGTAGCTAACTACTTCGCTACTGACTACTTTTATTTTCTTGTAAAGTCAATCAGAAGCAAGAACTTTGGCTTTTTATCATTATTCACAAAATATACGACTTGTTACGTGAACAAGTCTTCAGTCACTGGTTATGTCATGCTACTTTCAAGTCGATTATAATAGTTCTAATGGGCAGTGTCCCATCAACTTTTAAGCCGTTTCCAGGAAACAGTGTGCTACCGTCTCGGAATTCGCAAAATCCAGATGCAAATGTATGCATAAAAATGTAGCTAAAATGATTGTCCTAAATCAGAAAGTAGTTCGCTACAAACTACACTTCTTTAGTTAAAAAGTAGTTCACTACAGCAGCAACTACGTTTTGAAAAATGTAGTCAAAAACTACTTCGCTACAAAGAAAAGTAGTTCGCTACTTCCACCACTGGTCTTGTGTCTGTGAGNGTTGTGTAGAACTGGGTGACGTGAATGTCTGTGGTGTCAAATCAAGGTGTCATGTACAGTGTAACTCGGTTAATATCACACCCTCGGGCAAATCGTAAAACGTGATATTATCCGAGTCGTGACAATAACCGAGTCTCAT
>OFHS01006257.1:0-10348 GCA_900245855.1 Calvadosia cruxmelitensis | reverse complement strand
GCCAAATATGTTAACCCTATAGCAACATTTACCGTCGCGATAATTGTGGCATTCTATCACAAGAACAAGAACACAATTCGAAACTTCCCGTTTTCAATATGTTTTCAACCTTGCTTTCAACTACTCCACTCCTTAGCAAAACATAACTTGATGTGATAATCGTTTAAAAACATAACATATAACTTTATCAAATTGTTTTTCAATTGCTGAATAACGACGCACTCGAAGTAGCGGAGAATAAACTAAGAAATAAAAGCAAACATATTTAAATTGAAATAATTATATTCTTATTAAGCATGAAAATGAAATAGTTATAATATTGACAGCAAGGTCCACGCTTCACTGAAATTTGTAATTTATTAATAAAATTACATCGCGGACAGACTTCTATAATTTCTTTAACACATGGTGACAATCTATTGGCTACCTTTTGATAGCTGACAATCTATTGGCTACTGTTGACAGCTGTCATTCTACTTCTATTATTCGTTTGTCTCGTTCCTGCAAGACAGACGTTAAACATCACAAAGTTGCGGAGCTTCGTGGTCGTTGCATTCTTGGAGCGCGGCGCAATACTGAATCATCAAGAGAGCTAATGCTTGACTTCTCTCTTCGGATTTCCGCTGAAAATTGCAAAGAATACTTTGAAAAAATATAAAAAGCATAAACGCAGAGGTTACAGTCAACGAAAAAGATCGACAAAAGTCCTTACGGCAGAAGTTTGTAGCCTAGTTCGCAATTCACCATCAGTTGCGACTTTTAATCTCTCGAATACATCACTTCTTTTCTCATTTTCATTATCGACTTCTGTCTGAAGAGTTTGAACCTGGTACAAAATGAAAGAACAGTAATTGAAGCTCAGAGGCTGCAACACACAAGTTCCTGGCGAAACAAGTTTCCAGATAATTTTATGAAAATATCTTCTTTCTTCGTAAAATTACAGAATTGCAAGGCATTAGAATAAGAAAAAGAAAGAGCAAATACTTCGCAAACAACTTCAAAATGTCAAAACGAGAGCCTCTTTTAAACATAGTTGACCAGTCTCTGCAGGCTGCTGGTATTATCAAAGTTATTTTATGCGATATCTTCTTACCATTGTTTCGATTTTATGTTTTCTATCTTGTTGATCAAGGCTAGCAAACAGCTCGCGACCAGCCTAGAAATCATCAGATCAAAATCTTCAAACGCACAAAGAAAACCAAGAGATAACTCACAATTGAACATCAAAGGAACCGATAAAGAATATCGAAACTGGAGTTATTCCAGCTCCAAGCCGCCATCAAATAATACTACCACATGTTAAAACAACAAGCGATTTTTCGTAAGTAAGAAGCTTCATGAAAATACAGACTTCATAAGTAGCAAGAAAAATAACTATAAATAACTAAGATAACATAACATAATTTAAACCTGTTCTCCTGCATTTATTCCAAGTTTAAAAATGTAGCCCGTCGTCCAAGGGTTGACCGGGGACGCAGAACATCTGCGAAGAGAAGGCAGTCATAAGCCTTCTCGCAAGCTCCTGCATCTATTCTGATATTGAAATGTTTCACTGATGGCTATTCTAAACGTCTTCTATCAGCATTTCGCTTAGCAATGCTTTGTATTTTTATTCAGTTTTAATTTGTTGGCAGCTCAAGGCCGAGAGTTGGAATGGCGAGGCCGTCTGCTTTCCATCACTCAATGAGTAACTTGTCTTGCAAGGATAGCCTCTATCTCTACGACAAATCAGCTTTGGTTTACGCAAACCAAATCAAATCAATCAAATTAAGAATATCATCCGAGATTTTACTCAATTTAACAAGCAACGCGGCGTTGTTACAGAGACGAATATTTACGATTAGATAACACCACGTGTTCAGCACCGACCTCTTTAGCAGTGGCCGCCGCTGTTGCTATGGAGTCGTTGATATTGCCATGTCCAGACTTCTGTGGATAGATAAACAAAAATCAAGGAAATTACAAAAGCAGGATAAAATAAAAAGGAAAAAAATAATACAGCCGAGAAGTTTTTATCCGCCAGGGCCAGTTTTCATTCATAAAATAACGAAATAAATAACCGAAGCGAGGAAGGAATACGCCTAAAGTTGACAGAACGTCAAATTCCGATTTTGCAAAAGCGTTGGATTTTCAGTCTTTGTTTTTCCCCCCACGAAACCCAAACAGGACCAGCCAAAACTAATCTCTTCCATCTTTCTCGTGTGGTAGAATTGCTTACAAACTTCTCGCAAATTAACATCGCTCAATTAGACGAATCTAAAGTACTAGCGCTTAACACGTTGGATTTCGGTTAAATACTGGAAATTTGAAAGGAAAATAATTTACTTGATAATAACTTAAGCCTAGCCATCCAGCGTGAAAACGTTGCGAGCGTTCGCGGCACATTTGAATAATTGAAATAAAAATTTATTGGAATAAATACTACATAGAATAATGATATTCATAAACGCAATAAATAAAGCAAACGAAACATTTTCTTCTAGGATTCCTGGAAATTTGAGCGTGAAATATTTTTGTGGGATTCCAAAGACTGTTAAGTTTGGTCGTTTTCGTAGCCTCTAATTCCAGGTGTATAAAAGTTTATTTTATCTAATTGGGTTCATTGGATGTCCAGTGAAACCGCTGGGTTGTCACAGCAAAGCCAGTGGCCAGGATTAACGTGGTCAGGTCCCCAGCAAAATCCTCAACTATAGCATCCTATAGCATGATAGCGTAATTAGTTGCCATCATTCCTGAAAAATATCTACCCATTTAATCTCGTTTGAGTTTCAATTGAAACGTGCTTCAATGACGACGTTCTTTTCGGTTCTACAACTTCCACGGCGACATTCGCGGACCGACTTTGCGCGGAACAATTCTCTCTGGGTGACGTTGTTGATCAAAATTATTAACTAATCAAGGTTAATTGCTTGGCAGGAAAAATGCCCTCTACAATCTAGGCCTTAATCAAACTTGACGCCCGGCCTAACATATAAGCGTATCTCGCTTCAAATGCCTGTCGTGAAAGACTCCTTCGAATAAAAAATCACGTTATTCGACTCATGACGCTTGAATGATTCCGCTGCGTAGAAGTTACGTACATTTTTCACAACGTAATGACAACGTCGTCACGCAATTTGCTTGCAGCTACATCAATCAGACGGAGTTGAGATCTAATTTACTGAGATAACAGAACAGGTGCTTAGAGATAACAAAAATAACAAGCTGCTTGAATTCGTGGGAGTTCACTACAAGTAACGTTGAGATCCCGCTGCGGCACGAAATGGCACGCCATGATCGAAAATATGGACATTTGGGATAGCGGTCACGCCAAAGGCTACTAAGCATGCGCAAAAATCAACCAATACCAAGAGTTATTTTCCTCACGAAATCATGAATCGAGACTACCACACGCGGAGCCAGCAAAATTTTCACAGAAAAAAAAAGAAAGAAATGACTGAAATCTATGGTTAAAACATTCCTTGACTTGTGCATAACCGTACGCGATAAGCAATGCGTTTGATCAAACCGGCATTGCGATATTTTATCTAATTCCATAAAGGGTATGAGAGCCGGTCAGCATGCGGACAGAGTTTGGTAGAGACTTAGCGGAGATAAAACTCCGTAATGTAATTTGCAAAACAAACAGAACTGAGATAGAAATCACGCGTTCATGTTGGTTTGTATGTTCGAAGAAATTTGGGTAAACGACGACATAACGAATGAACCATAAGATATGTTGGGTCAAAAAGGAACTGAAAAGTTATGCTATCCTGGCGAATCATCGAAAAATACAAATCTCTTTGGACACATAATTATCCAAATTCTGTATCTTCGTTACAAGAAAAGACAGCTTAACAGGAACACAATGTCAGGCAAAATGAGCTAGGATAGGAATAGAGAGTAATAAATACTTTCCTCGTTGGAAAACTTCAAAAGAAGCGTTGGTTATCACAGTTAACTACTGTAAAGCTACCAAAATCGTTAATTTCAGAAAACATCACCGACCTTATTGTCCTGCAAAGGGTGCTGGATCAGTTCTGGGTCCACATTTTTACGCATGCGTCGACGAAGCAGCTTGGGGGAGATCCCTCCGGGGGATCTCATGCCAGGTCTAAGGTCATCGACATTTGGAACCTTGAGAGAGGTCAAGTTCACCCCTTGAGGTTTCTCATTCGCTGCTTTAGAACCGTCGGCTGTGTTACTGGAGCCAGCTCCATTTGAGTTCCACACAGGCGGTTTGGCGCGAACACCATGTCTAAAACAACCAACACAAAAAAACACACGATAAAACAGCAAAAATATAAATAAATATTAAAACTGCAATCAGTAAAATAAAGAAAGAAAATAATTTAAAAAAAACTAAAGAAAAAAAATAAATAACTAAAAGAAATAAATAAAATAATAAAATAAATAATATTAAATAAATAATCAAATAAATAAATAAATAAGCAAATAAATAAATAAAAAATCAACTAGCAATAAGATAAAATACATAGTTCATCCTAATTAGATAAAAATTAAAATTGTGTTAGACTTATTGGTAAAGTGAAAGTGGGCACTTTAATCAGGGCCAAATCCTCCTGTATCGACTCAGTTAAGTTCCAAATACATTCATTATACATATTTTTCAAAATCAGATAAAACTGAAAAAACAAAGTTACTCTCTGTTGTATAATGTGATTGGCTGCGTGTTGTTAATTGTTAACCTGTCCATTGTTCATTGTTATCTGTTTGCTATGTGTCTGGCTTGTCTTGTGTAATCTGGGTTCTTTGGATGTCAACGTGATCATAACTGGTCAGTCGTCGTTATCTGAGTTTGTCTGACTTTACATGGTGTCAGGTGTGGGATCGAATCCAAGTGCCAATTAATCGTTCGGACTAGTGTTGCAGCTGCCCGTGTCTGTCATGGCCCGGTACGAACAGCCGGCCAAGTTTACGTTTCGCTCGGAAGAGTGGGAAGACTCTCTAAATTAATGATTGGTATTTCCGGGATCAGTGAAGCTTTCTCTACTAGGATCTGTAGAAATCTGTACAGACACACTACAGGATTTTACTCAAATAACCGATAATAAATCATGATTCTTACCGTGTACAATACGTATTTGTGTTGGCATTTGTGACACATTTCTTGTGACATATCATCGCACATACGCGGCACTGGAATGCAACTTTTGTCCAAACCTGTAACAAATGTTTGGAAAACGTAAGTCAATCCATTTATCACTATAAAGTCAAACCTGCATTAGCGGCCACTTCTATAGAGCAGCCCCCTATGTGTAAAGGCCATTCTTCATAACCCCTAATGACACTTTCCATAGAACGACAGAAAGGCCACATGTCTATACTACAAAATTCACTTTCTAGATGGCCATTATAGACAGGTTTCACTATATACGGAACACTTATAGTCAAGAAATTGCTAGGAAAATTATAAAAAAAAAAACAAATTAGAAAGCTTACTTTTTTCTGACAATAATCACATCTTGTTGGGAAGTAAAATTGCGTCCCTAGGAAGTCGTGCTTCTTTTGAAGGTCCCTAAAGTCAAAACAAACACAAATGACCTTACAGAAAATAAAACAGAAGCACCTTAACTAAAGAGATTACTTGATGACTTTGAAATGCACATTTCTTTGATAACTCTTCTGCCAACTTCGATCAATGTTATAATTGAGTCAGAAAGCTGGCACTAATCGAGACAGACCTTATTAGAATTGCATTGTTTAGGAACCTCGTCTATACACAGGAACTTCAAGTCTTTCTAGACTAAATTCAAGTCTCATTACAATGAAACCTGTCTATAACAGTCACATCTGTGACCTGCGAAAATGACCTTTATAGACAGGTGGCCTTTCTGTCCAAAATGAATTCCATAGAAAGTATCATTTGGGTTATGAAGAGTGACCTTTATACATATATAGGTGGCTGCTCTATAGAGGTGACCGCTAATACAGGTTTGACTGTACTAAGTATTAAGAATTTAGATCAAGGACTGATGTTTTATCATCATAATTATTGATTGATCCTACAACAATCCCAAGAGATTTTAGTCCAGAAAGAATGAAGGATATTTTAGACCGGCTCATGAAAACTATTTTCAGAGTCATTCCCAGGATGACCTCTTGGTCGCTTCAGAAATAAATTTGACGGCAATGAATTCATAGCTTGATACATGATTATTTATTATTGACAATACCATGCAACCTCGATACTATCCCCATGGCTTTCAGCTAAACATTATGCAGTGCTGTGACTAACTTGGTTACAAGTAACGAAGTTACTTGAAATCGTTACTTTTTGAGTAACTTTTGGTGTAACTTCATTACTTTTAGAACTGAGTAACTTGTAACGGTAACTAGTTACTTTTGGGTGAGGTAACGAGTAACTTTGACTAGTTACTCTTGTTGTTTACCACAAAGTTACTTCTCATTTCTGGCAAAATATAGAAATCGTGATCGTACACAATGAAAACAAAATAATGAAACCACAGCATCAGATTTTCTGAGCGATCTTCAAATCAACGAAATCGTAATTATTTCCAACAGCAGCTAGTAGCTACGTAACTATGATTACGAATCTCGGCTGTGAAAGCGAAGTAATAAAGGTCGTATCACTCGTATGGCTTAAAAGTAACTTTAACTACCGTAGTTACTTTGAAAATAAAGTAACTTCTATCAGTAACTAGTTACTATTGTGAAAAGTAACTTGTAACTGTAACTAGTTACTTTTTAAAAGTAACTGGCACAGCACTGACATTATGATAATAGGCGTGTTGACCATCACCGACACTGTCCACTGCTAATGAGGGTAATCACACGCACGTTGCACAGTCTCTCGTCATGTTGCCATGTCGTAAGCGTACTCTAACGCAAAGTCAATTGTGAATGACATCATCCAAATATTTTCAAATAGAGGTTGATATTAAGTACGTCATGGTAACTGAGATGATCCTATTTTTAAAAAACATGACGAACGGATAAAATGCTAACTGGGTTACACTGTTACAGCTTCTGAACTCAATATAGAAAAATATCGATACATAGATGTTAATAAAAGCCAAATACAGTGAAACCTGTATATAACGGTCACCTTTGGGACCAGAGGAAAATGACCTTATAGACAGGTGGCCTCTCTGTCCAGGTTGATTCTATAGAAAATGTCATGTTTGGGTTATGAAGAGTGGCCTTTATACACAGGTAGCTGCTCTATAGAGTTGGCCGCTAATACAGGTTTGACTGTACACGTATATGTAAAAGTACAACAATTTAATTTTAGTAACGTCATAATCTCTTACGATTGTTCATTCCGGAGTGCAGCCAAATCCTGATTGGAAAAGGACAATAAATAACATTTAAATTATTTTTTAAATACGTCGCAACATATAAAAGCATTGGTCAAAGCCCTTGCATCGAGACGTACAGTCTACAGACAGTTAGTTAGACGGTTAACGATACAAACAAATTATGTAAGCTATGTTTATCTCTTCTTGTAAAATGAACACAATGAAAGCTAGCGATAGTAAACTCTGTTTCATCGGATATTCCCTGGAACTTATGATTTATCTGACTATGTGAATGTCCTATCAACAAATATTAAAATAATGCTATTTTTAAATCTTTTTCGGAAGCATGGGTTAATTGCCCATTCATCCCCCAATCCCCCTCCCCCAAAAAAGAAAGAACAGCTGACACAAGAGCTTTCATTTTCCCTCTAGAGAGCCTTCGCTTTCTTTTAAACTCCCAAAATTATCGGCATATGTCTAACAATATGTTATCTCCCCGCGATGAAAACCATTGCAAAAACCTATCCTGTTATGGAAAACAAAACAACAAAATAGCAAAAAATAAAATAAATATAATCCAAACCTCATTGTTTACAGCGGAGAAACCATTGATAAACTCCTGCAGTTCTTCACCCGTTAGTAAACAATCCGGCATACTTGGTTTGTGGTGATAAGCGATTGTGATGTTGCCATTGCACAAATCAGTGTTCAAGCCGCGCATGAACACCCTCAAATGGGAACGGCTGTAGACAAGCAAGCAAGATATTTGAATCAGAAAGCGATCACCGTCATCAGTCATTATCAATAGTAGCATTGTATTTATTCAAACAAAGCACGCTTGATCTTTCAAGGCTTCAAAATAAAACTTAACAAAGATATTTATGACACATAACGCTATGAATCTAAGAATGCGTGAAAAACATGTGAATTTGAAAATTAGAACAAGAAATCATGTCAACTGGATCAATCTCACATCACATGGCTTCAGTTCACATTCTAAGATTGAATAATACCAAGGGGCTGAGTTATGTTTCAGATATTTCTGTAAGCGTTTAAAGTCCTTTTATTTATTTTTTAGCACGTTTATTGGGTTGTAATGATAAAAGCAACTAAATATGGCTGAAGTTGGGTAATTAACTCAGCGCACAAAATACCAGTGTCTCCATCCAAACTTTCCACGTTTGATCTAGTTAGGGTCTTTCCCTTTAAAGCAAGAAGCAAGGGAAACCTAAAGAGATCAAATATTCTGCGACTTTACCAACATTCTTAACACGAGGAATTTTATCAATTATCGAAGCTGCCCTTTATGGATTGTGCGTTTCCATCTACTGCGTTCCAGAAAGCTTACAGCTACCAGAACCTACCTTAGACCAGCTCTGTTACTTGGTGTAACAAGGAGATAGCTTTGTTCGTAATGATGTGATGTCGTGGAAAGACTTTGTAGAGCCATTTCCATGAGTGGTATTGAGACCTAAAAAATTAATTTATCATTGATCTCCATTCAGTTTAATATCAATAATAATACAGACGACAATTTATGTAAAGGATTTTGGCTGAACAATGAAACCTAGACAGCATAATGATGTTTCATGACGAATACCCTGATCCAATAAAGGCTTTTTGCACCGAGCAGATAAAATAAAATAATCTTTAAAAACAAATAAAAATATTCTTCAATATTCTTAATATTTTTAAAAATGTTCTTTTTAAACTGATATATTGGAGATACTATTGGCAACTCACCATTTCAAAATGACTAGGAATGATCAGATGGGGCTTTACTTCAGGAAACGCTAGCTGTTTCTTTGCATTCATTTGACAAAACAGCAATGGCAAGTTAGGTCGAACACGATAACCCATCAGTAAATATCCCATCCCAAAAAGTCCAATTCCACAAATTTTTGCTATACAAACTCCGCTTAACCTGCCGTTAACCCTTGTCCTGCTCATAAAACCAGTTAAATGAAGACTTGAAGTTGCTTTATCGATTGCTGATTGGTTGATCGCCAGGGACTAACTATCTGATTGGTTATATGTTGCTACTTTTAAATTGCTTCGAAAATGTGTGTACATGTCAATAGCAGGACAAGGGTTAAGAGAGAATGAAATGAAACTCATCAACTTAAAATGTCTATGCAAGCTGTGGAGTCTCAGCAGTGGATCTTCATGGAGAAAAATTCCCTGATCATGGAAACATCAATCATATTTAGCATTGGAGCTGTCTTCCATTTTGACTATTTTTTAAAAACACGCACAATGAAGATGTAAGGAACCTAAGTCGACCAGAGGAAATAACCGTGAAATCAATTAAAAATAAGGACAAACCAAACTGTAGAAACAATTGGTGTTGGCGTGGTCAATTAATTCTTCTCTACCAGGTTCTGCTGAGACCTCGCAGCCCGCATACAGTCGACACTTTAAACAAACAAAAATGAGATGAAATCACTCATTGGTTCATACAAAGCCAAGGAGGACGTCTTTTCCAAATCGTTCTCCGAGTTTTCCCCAAATGCAGATATTAAGGAACTTATGCTGCTTGTCGATGTCAAAGACAAAAAACTCGTTCCACGATGGATCCTACAATCAGTCAATTTAAGTTCAAATCAACATAATGCAATGTAAAGAGTAAGACATCACACAAAATAATACAGCAAAACCTGTCTATAATGGTCACCTCAGAGACCTGAGAAAAATGACCTTTATAGACAGGTAGCCTTTCTGTCCACGTTGACTTATATAGAAAATGTCATTTTGGAGTTATGAAGAGTGGCCTTTATACACAGGTGGCTGCTCTATAGAGGTGGCCGCTAATGCTGGTTCGACTGTATCCAGCTTTTATTTTACTTTATTGCTTTGTTTTTAATCATTATTTAATGTGGGTAAGCATGTAAAGCCCGAACAATGAAGCCATAGCAGTGCCTCATTCACAACGGATTCATCTAGCCGTCGCTGTGTTGTCCACTCGTCGTATCCTGTCCTTCGTCCGCTGTTCGTCGTGATTGGTCTCTGTGGAATCGTTTACACGTCGTCTATTGTTCCTGTCGCCTCGTCAAAAGTATAAAGTCACAGCGTGCAAGTCCTTGGTC
>OFHS01006256.1:0-10349 GCA_900245855.1 Calvadosia cruxmelitensis | reverse complement strand
GTGTTGTCTTGTTCTGGATGCAAGTCTATCACTTTGCGAGCACTTTCTGTGGGATCTTTGTCATTAAGAATTGTTGGTTAATTAACCCTTGTCCTGCTCATAAAACTAGTTAAATGAAGACTTGAAGTCGCTGTATCGNAAAACTAGTTAAATGAAGACTTGAAGTCGCTTTATTGATTGCTGATTGGTTGATCTCTAGGGACTAACTATGCGATTGGTTATATGTTGCTACTTTTGAATTGTTTTGAAAACGTGTATACACCTCAATAGCAGGACAAGGGTTAAGGTCAGAACTGTAGTGAAAGAGCTCTTTGACATGTCGTTTCAGGTAATTCGACTTGAAGCGCAAGTAAAGAGGTATAAATCTCAAGCGGAATCAGCGGTATGTACTAATTTAGGGTTTTAATGGCAAATTGTTTACAGACACGAATATCTCTTTGCCTGTTTTCTTCTATTGTTCAAGAATTGTAAGGTGTCAACAAGTAATTGAAATGTAGGAGTGCAATAAGACAGATGCCGCCCTACAGCATAAACAGCAGGTGGTCCTATGCTGTAGCGTTGCAAAGCGATGGTTTGATGTGAGGGAGACAAGGACGACAACGGGCGTTAGCTTTATTTAATAGCTCACATTCTATCCTACTAAGCTCAGGAGCAACATAACAAGAACAGTAACAAATTGCGATCAGGGCCGATCTTGTATACAATTTAATTTACCATAGCAACCTGTTACAGTATAGCACATACCGCGTAAATGGGACAACAAGACGAAACGAAATTACGTCACATTGATCAGTAAAACAATGCAATGACACCACAGACTCACCCGCCACAGAAATCACAAGCAAACAAAACAAGCTTGTGCCAACACATCACCTAGACCAATGGACAAACCAATTTCTCACAGGCCATTAATTAAACTCAGCAGGTCGGAAACTAAGATACAATACAGTTATAAATTCATATTCCAATGTGGATCATTCATTGACTCACAGTTTTCAAACAGACTTTTAGTGCTCTGTGAGAGTGTATGATTTTCTCATGTTGTGGGACAATCACGACTCTGCTCATTTAGTCACTTACAGAAGAGGATCAAATTTTAGTTGATTGCTCAAGTTGACAATCTTGTTTACACTTGTACATTCAAACCTGTATCAGCGGCCACCTCTTTAGAGCAGCCACCTGTATATAAATGCCGCTCTTCGTAGCCCCAAAGTTATACTTTCTATAGAAATCGACCAGGACAGAAAGGCCACCTGTCTATAAATGTCATTTTTCTCAGGTACCAGAGGTGACCGTTATAGACAGGTTTCACTGTATTGAATTGAAATTAAATTAAGCCAGCCGTATCTCGAATATTGACAACTACGTCTAATATCTTCAATTGTTTATTTCAGGAGGCAACGGAGGATTCATTACTTGCGGAGAAACGAAAAGTTGGTCGAGAGGTGAGCGGTTAGGTCGGCTGCTAACAACAACCATTTCCCATGACACTCTGCTGTCTGGCATCCATTAATATGCGGCACCACTGTTTTCCAGTTGCGTCAAGCGCAAGAGGTCATCATGGAACTTGAAACTGAAAAGGAACATCTGCAGAAGCGAGTAGATAAATTAAAGTCAAGACGGAAGGAAGACTATTAACTGACAATCAGCAAAATTACTTTTCAATGGAATTTATGCTACAAGTTGGCCTCGTCGTGATCTGACCATTCTCAACGCATGACCGATGCTTAATTGATCTGTCTGGTCGCACAACTGCGCCCCCAGAGATATCATTTGGTCTCCCATTGAGGTACAGATATGCTTGGAATGCAACGGTGTGCGTCCATCGCGTGTAAATGATAGTAATTGTTATAGTCATAATGCCATCCAATGGTATGACATACTATGCCGCCCTTTGCAATGTACCAAGAGGTCAAGCTGACCCTCCTGTGATTGGTCAGTGGTGACGCAGATGGTTGTTAATTAGTTAGTGATTACATAATGCCCTTTGAATTATATATCTTGTAAAGAAACGACTTGTGAAAAGAAGAATATCGGCGCCGTGTATTTGTGTGTCGTTTCTCTCTTTACGTGCTTGGTAAATAAAATTTAATAAAATTTTAATAAATTGAAAAGTCAGTGATGTGACGATCTTGAAAGGAAATGAAAAGTTATTGAAAACACATGCAATAATTAGTACTAATACTGTATAATAAGCTGACCCAGTTGGCCCTTTAAATGTACAGATTTAATGTCTTTGATAATTATCACACATGTGTAGCTTTGGATCATTTTATGACAATAGTTTGTTGCTTGGAATTTGGCTTGTACACATAATTATGGTACTGCAGTCAAACGTAACCTCGCAAGGAAAGAAGGAAAATGGTCAGCCACCTGCACTGATATACTGTACCTTGGACAACTAACATCGATGGGAGACTAGTTAAGTTAATTACGGGTGTAGCACTTTTACCCAACCATAAATCTCAATGTGTGGGACTTTAAGTACAATATTTATCTATGTAAAAATATATTCACGGCTGAATCGAGAGCGTGTGAATTTCAAAATATTTTCTACAAACATCCCACCAGGGGTTGAGCCCTGCAGCGTGATGTCATGTGTGCTTCGGTCTTAGCCCCCTCAGTGTACTTGGAGTCAAAGGACCCAGGGCCCATCACAAATTCATCAAGCAAGTCAATTGTTGATAGTGACGAGCCTCGGTACTTAACATAAATGTGTCTTTTTTCATCTATAATTATCAATACACATTACACGAGGCAATGCAACTTCATAGATTGCTGCCTAAACGTCATCAGGGCTTACAGTAAGCCCGAAATATCAACATATCCTCATCAATATCAGTCAGGCTAACAATTTCATTACTACCTACGAAAATGACACTGCCTCTGTTCAACAGCATTGGCTTAATGCCAGCACGGAGCCACGTGGGACTGGCAGCGGAAGAACGGCCAGCCACGACCAATAAAATGCTGGGGCTAATCAAGGCCCTTATGTCATAGTGGGGTCCTGCGGGAACAGTCAACATATCAACGGCAAAGTCATCGACAGGTGGACTATATGTGATCAGGCAGTTGTCCGTAGTGTCTGCGGACGGGGTGAATAGGTTGGCGGCTGCGTCCTTCTGCGTGTAATCCAGCATACTGATCAATGTGTCGACGTCCTTGTATTTGGGTGTCAGGCCGGCTCTCACCACATTGTCGCTGCAGGCCATGCACTCAACACAGTCGCCACTCAGGTAGGCATGAGGAAGATTTGGCCCCAAGAACATCGCTTCGAATGGATTCAACACCATGTAATTCAAAAAGTAGATGACAAAACAGCCAACGTCGCCAGGGAATTGTTCATGAATACGCAAGAGAAGATGGCCAAGGAAGGCAGATGTGTCCACTCGTTTCTTATGGCATGTTTCGATACGATCAACGAGATTCAATAGTTCCTGCTTTACTTGCTCGGCATTGCACTTCATGACTCTGCAGAAGCAAAGTTGCAGTGCTTTGGCAATGGCCACCGGCTGGTCGCTGGCACAACAGTGATACGCCGAGATGAGACCGTCGGCCGCCTTCTGTCCAACCACTGCTAGAAGTTCTGGTACTTCGTTCAAAAAATCTAAAATTTCAGTCACCGGACGAAAGCCACAAAGTGCCTCGAACTTTGTCAGGGCAATCGCCATCTCTGGTTTGTGGTTAGGATCAGGGTAGATGTCAGGTCGAGCCTCGTGCAACGATCGAGCATGTTCTTTCGACGGGTGGGCTTGAATGGAGAGGCTCTTGTGGACAGATAAAACCTTGAAAAGGAAAGGCAGCGCCTTGCCAAAGCGTTTTGAAGCGTCTGTGCCGAGTAACTCTGGATGTGAGCTTAGGTACGCGGGTAAAGTAGTACCGTCTAGTTCGGTCGACATACCTTGAATCACAGCCGGAGCTTTGGGGTGCGTTCCCATCCACAACTCAGCGTACGTTGCCAAAGGATCCAGCTCAAACCTTATGTCATTGGCCAGTAATTGTGCAACTGTGCTAGCATGTCCGACTTTTCCCCACGCGTACTTCTGAACAACACCACTCAAAGGAAGGATAGCAACTTGGTCCACCATGATGGCAGCAAATAAAATCTTCCTGGCTCAAAGATCAGACCAGATTACCAGAGAAAAGCTAGCGAGAAAGCTATCTGTCGTGTGTCTTCGATTTGTCAAATGTAAAAGGCCAAGGTAACAGCATCAAGGAAGACGAGAGACATTACAGCTGTTGCCATGCGGCCTTGCCACACACGATAGATATGTGGCACAGCAGCAACGTGGAAGATCAAAGTGAACTTCGAAAGCGCCAAAGAAGCGAAGGGCAGCAAAGGTCACAGCTGCCACAGCGAGGCTAAACTAACATGGCACCGATACATCAATGACGTCATCTCATTTATGTCTCCCTTCCCTTGTCCCTTGCTTGACTCGCAATCTACTGACTCAAATTGAAGTATTCTACAGAATAACAAATAGGAAAAACAATTGTACCATGCAGGATAAAAATAGAGATTTATAATTTGAATGTCATCAAAGTTACTCTTCAGATAGCTGGATGTCCCCAAGCGATGCACTTTCATTCCACTGTCACGTGGTTAACAAATCGCGTCTCGCAAAGGGTAGAAATTTTCGAATTTGTCCATGTAGTAATTTTTCTATCTATTTTAGAAACGTAAGTTATCGAAGAAGACTTTAAAAGTACTGTAAATCGCAAGCAATGCTCATTTACATCATAGCGAGGCATACTGTTGATGTACGAGGCTCTGGTGGACAACTCCTGTTGCTGTTGCTTGGTTTTGTTTTTGCAACACAACTGTGAGCCGAATCCGCAGCTGACTGAGAAATCTTAAAACAGGGCTCAAAACCCATCTGCTGTGCAGCGACAGCAGAAAGTAAAGGTCGCATAACTTGTTACAAAGCGATGGCGGAAATTTGGGAAGACAGAGATATTCGCTTCGACATTAACTTGCAGTGAGTTGTGTCTGTTGTGACTCGTTCTTTCAAATCAGATTGTCCTAGGCCTGTTCGATGTGCGAATAATTTCATTTACATCTCTCTCGTTTCTATCGTGTGCAGGCAAATTAACATGCGACCTGGTGAGGTAAGAGACCAATTGTTGGCATGCAATAATGACAGCAGGCGAGCTTCGAGTTCAGCAGGTCAAATTTGATCTCGAATTCTCCATTTGTTTTATATTTTTTAGCAAAGTTAATCTGTCCGTCGATTTGAACGCTCTATTTTCTTATTACCTTTCTTTACAGTAATGTAAAGTAAGCGTCAGTTCATACAGTATGCTTCATAATGCTTTTCAAATGATAGTGTACTTTTAAAACCATATGCCATCAGTTTCACCGCCATTTATCCATAAAATATTTATTCGATTTCAAAAATCCATCAAAGCCTAGCCTGCCATGCAGTCATATTTCTATGATTTTGTTGATTTTCTAATTATTTGTCTTTCTATCTGTGAAGTCATCTAGCATCTAATGTTGCATGGATTGGAAATATAATAAACACTTTGGTCGATTAACAAGTATTGCAATGGAAAACAAAACAACCAAGGAAAGAACAATAAAGAGAAACAAAGGAAATCATGTACCTTGATTGCTGCAGAAATCGCTTCACCGTGGCGTTAGATGGACGGTGGTCCATTGCTATATTGCCACTTTACGTTTGGCCCACCTGGTGCATGAATTATCATCAGTCCTAGTAACAAGTGTGGCAATATCAGATGCAACGTGAATCAGATGCAACGAAAATCAAATTGTTCGCTGATGACGCAAAATTGTACCATTCGCCAGCAAATTCTAATAATTTATCACTCGTCAGAACGCTGAAGAACTTTACTGCATGGGCACAAGAATGACAGCTTCAGATTGCCTTTGAAAAGTGTAACGTTATTTCTGTTGGAAACAAGAATATTGCTGATTGTCCATATGCTCTAAATGGCAATGACATACTTCCTGTGGACACTGTTCGAGATATAGGAATCCACATCTCATCTGATTTCAAATTCTCTATTCATTGCTCAAAAATAATTTCCCAAGCCCAAAGTCGTTCTTATCTATAATATTCAAATGCTTCTCATCACGCAGTCCAGATCTTCGAATCCGCGCATACACAACATACATTAGACCCATTCTTGAATCATGTACCCCTGTGTGGAGTCCCTATCTTTTAAAAGATATATTTGCTGTAGAAAAGGTGCAACGACGTTTCACCAAATGACTCTGCATCATTGCGAGAATCCCGTTCAAATCCTACAAAGATCGTCTCCACACGCTCAATCTTAATTCACTGGAACTTCGTCGATTTATATTTGACTTGTTTCTGTTATATATAATTTTGAACAATCTTGTGGATGTCCCCAAAGACAAACTTTTCGTTATTGGCAAATGAAAGTATCATTTAAGAGGACATTCTCTTCAACTGCAATCTAGATTTCCGTACAATAACAATTCTTCGATGTATTCATTTTGTAACCGTGTCATTCCGCTTTGGAACAGTTTGCCTGAAAATTGTGCAGCAGCCACCTCAATCTATAATTTCAAAAGTCAGTTAGAAAAGAAGACCTTAGCACTCACTGTAAATTATTTTAGGCTGTACGTAAGTGTAAGATATCTTACCTGTATTCGCCTGTCATTAATTTTTTATTGATGACAAATATATCAAAATCAAAATCAAAACGTTTGGCTTTGTAATTGGGACCAAATGCATTGATTGATACTTTTGATAGTTTTCCCCAAGGAAAATGCAGAGTCACATTCAGGAGTAGCAAAACGGATTGCATTGGACAATGAATTAATTGGATTTGACTGCAGTCAGGCTTTCCCAATTGACTGCAGTTGTTCATCAGTGTGGTTGATTGTTGAAGGTTAATGCCGTTACTAGACTCAGAATGTAGCTTGGTCAGTGTTATAAGTTTACAATTGTTTCAATTTGTATTCCAGACCCTGATTGACAAGTTGGAATCAGTTGAAGATACCAAAGGGAACAATGGAGACAGAGGTCAGTAAGCCTCCAAGTAGGAGCCCTGTCTGCCTGTGCTGTCGCTCTGTCAAGATTGTCCTACAAACAAGGTTCTGTTGTGTCTTATTTTGTAGCAGTGATGTTGTTCTATAAATCTCTGAAGTAAGTGACTGTGATCATACCAAGAATATATTTGCAGGGGACCAGAAGGGGCCTTGGGGTCCGGGGGCGTGCCCTCTAGAAACGTTTTTGAATATTCTCCTTTAAAGACATCTCTCGGTGGATTTCTATGGTAAAATCAATGCTCTCATAGTGCACATGGTTGCCAATATGTCTAGATTTGATACACACATCCCATCTTGTGCAACGTCAGGTCATATTTCTGCGGATTGAACTCAAAAACTAAACATTTGAAGCAAAGCGGCTTTGCTGTAGGGTTTCTATTTCAATGTTGTATGCACAGTATTTGAAAAGGGAACGTTAGAACCAGGAATAGGACCTAATTTGTAATTTGTGTTAAAAAATTGTTACAATTATTATTTTAAATTAATGACCGGACGGCGTTTCCCTAAAAAAGTAAGTGGATGGCATTCTCCCCCCAAATCACCCACTGCTTTGTAGCAAGAATAGTAGTAAAAGATGACTTTTTTCTGGAGATTGAAAAACATTTGAAATTTATGGTATATTGAAATTTTAGTCAGCCTTGCAATGCTGGGCATGTGCTGAAGAAACATAATTTATTACAATTCAGACTAGAAAACATTGTTTTCTTAACCTTTAGATAACTGTTGAATATTGTTTAGTGCTTTCTAATTAGGTCTACCCCTTCATTGCATAATTTGTCATATAATGTTAATTAGTTTGGTCACAAACACATCACTAATGGTTTGTTTATTCATTAATTGTATTGATTTGTGACCGGGTTTGATATTAAATGCTCTCTGTTTTAGGAAAAATGCTTGTCACTAATCTGCGTGTGATTTGGCATTCTCAAGCGATGCCTCGCGTCAACCTATGTAAGTCACCACATGCAGTTAATTGTGTGCTGTATTGAATATAAAGTGCTTGCCGTTTGAGGTACGTATCACTGTTTATTTTACTTTCTTCCTACAGCCATTGGCTACAATTGTGTTCTAAGTATTAACGTGAAAACAGCTGTATCGGTGAGTCTGCCATCAGTCAACTTACTTGATTACTTACTTGATTACTTGACCGGGGCTGTCTCACTCCCGAAGGAGGAACCCCTCCCTGGATGCCTTCCATTTTTCTCGATCACGGGCTAGTCGTGGCCACGCTAGCCCCTGGTGGCGTGTGAGGTCGTCTCGCCATCTTGACCGTGGTCTCCCTCGCAACCTTCTCCACTGCCTTGGTGTCCAGTCGGTGACTCTGATAGTCCATCTGTTGTCACTGAACCTGGAGATGTGGCCGGCCCATCTGTGTTTGGATTGTCTAATAGCAGAGACAATGTCCCTGACTCCGGTCTGTTGTCTGATCCAGGTGTTTCGGATTTTTGTTCAGGTGGTGTTTTTGTGATCAGTCAACTACTGATCCTTAAATTAATCAATGTGACGACCACGAATGATAGATATAATTTGACAGGTAGGCTGATTGAAAAAGTTAATGACATGACAGTGATGACTGTGTTATACAACGGCATTGGCATTTGTGACGGTGTATCATTGTACTTGTAAGGCTTACTTCTACTCTTGTTATTCAACTCTAGAAACTCCGCGGACAAACAGAGGCGATGTACATCTTGACCAGGTGCAACAACACACGCTTTGAGTTCATCTTCACCAGCTTGGTAAGCTGTTTGCTCAGTTGTAATCATTCTGAGTTTACTCAGGACCTATGTATGGGTGTTGTCTAGTGGCTAGTAGGTGTGGCTGCCAGTCAGACGTCCCGGGTTGGACTCCCGACTCAGCCGACATATATATTTGTTCTGTCTTCTGTGGTTTTAATTGTCAAAGGCCCCAAGGGAGACAAGCCATTAGCTCATTAGGCTACCTTCGTCACATAAAGTGACATTTACATTTACAAGGGTGTTTTAGAAGTGGATTTTTTACTCGTTCGTTGTCAAGCATTTGGTGCTTGTCAATCATCTTGTGTCATCGATGACATTCACTTTTACTCACACAATCATGTCTGAATTCATCCTGAGAGCCAACTCTGATTGCTTTAGGTTCCAGGAAGTCCACGGTTATTCTCAACAGTGCTATCAGTATACAGGTAAGTTTTGGCAAACGTCTTGTCGTGTCTCTTACCTGAAGTAACTCAAAATCACTCACTTTAGAAGCTGATTATTGCCTTTCCTGTGGTATTTGTTTGCATATAATAGTTTGGGATCATCAGGCGAGACAGTTCTTGCAAAACGGATAGTTTTATGCAGGGGAGGAACGGGTATTTTATTTCGAAGTATTATGAATCTACAATACAATAAAATCGCAGTTACGTCCTGTCGGACGAATTTAAATACTAAAAATTTTCAAACAATTTTGATTGTTTGAAAATGTAAATGTAGATGTTACTGCACTTCCCATGCATTGCCTTTCTTGCAAAAGAATAAAGTCAACATTAAGTGAAGAAGTGACCGTTATTGTGTACAATTAGTCGAGCGTATCCTCAACATGTACATATATCATTATAGTCGAGGCTCCTTTGTGAAATTGACAGTAACACTCCTGTTAAGTAATCATTTTTAATTCAGTGTTAATAACTGTTAATTGATGATGATGAGGTGACGCCTTGGCGTTACAGTTTTGCAATACTTTTTGCCCAGAGCTTCTTGTTCTGCGCATCCGCGACCTTCAGACCCCCTGTAGTTAGATCGTGTTTGAGCTGTTCGTCGTAGGTTATTCTCAAAGCACCTCCACGCCGGAACGGCTCTGTAGGATTGTAGCGGAGGACGGTGGCGAGGGGGCATTCTGGCCGTCTGAGAACGTGGCCCACGAGTGCCAGCCTTCTCTTGCGAAGTGTCACTGAGGCTGGTGGCACAGATGCTCGGGTGTAGAGGTTGTCGTTTCGCATCACATCAGGGTATATGACGTTGAGAGCCCGCCGTAGAAGTGCCCTGTGGCTTCCATTCACTTCTTTCTCGAGCATTGGTGTAAGAGTGATGGCTTCCAATCCGTAGAAAAGAACACTCTCTAAACATGCCCTGAAGAGGTTTATTTTCACAGAGTCACTGGCGTCGCTGCACCATACAGAATTGAGCTTCTGGACTGCCACTCTCGCCAACTGTCGACGCTTCACCCATGCGCTTCGATTATCGTATACGTCACATCCGAGGTAGGTGCAATCCTTGACTACTGCGAGTGCTGCTCCTTTGGATGTGGTGACCGACAAGGATGTATCGAAACCGATCTGAAGTAC
>OFHS01006252.1:0-10354 GCA_900245855.1 Calvadosia cruxmelitensis | reverse complement strand
TTGTCGAGGCCAAGGTCGAGGCAAGTCTGGCCTGCTCAAGTGGTTCAGTGAACAGAATGGGAGCCAATCATCCAATGCTGTTTTTCCCAGCACCTACTGTGCATTTGACGGTTTCAGTGAATAACGTTTATAGGTGTGATTTCAGAGAAACGTGCCTGGGATTAGCACCTTCTTGGAAGCCGCGACTGCTGTCACTGAGTCCGCTCGTGGCGATTTTTCACGAGTAGTGGTTCAACAAGCTTTAAGCTAGGCTATAGGGGGAAATATTTAAAATAAAATCCATGAGAGCGTTGTCCGAAGTTTTCTCTTCGTCGTCCGAAGTGAAAACTGTTCCAAAAACAATCGACGAATTTAATATTGAAGCTTTTACATAGGTGTGAAAAGTGCGTAATTTATGCCAATTCAAGTCATATTTTATATCGTTAAAATTCAACAAACTAACGAACATAGTATTTGTGAGTATCAATGGGTATATTAATCATGTATTAACGATCTATCAAGATCTCATTATCGTAGCTGATAAGGAAGTATGTTAAAAAGTTCTGTAATCAGAGATTTCGCTGAAAAAACGAAATTTCGCGTTTAGAGCCGCGGTTTGAACTTATGTAATAACATTTTGATATTTAAAACGATACAAGCATGTACAGAATTTAATTTGCTTTCCAGCAAGAGCAAAACATCATTTGTAGCGCTAAATCTTGATCTGCAATTCAATTTTCGCGTGAGCCATCGTTTTTCACACCTTTTTCGGCTATGCGTAACAGAGCTCAGTACGGCAGAAAAACGTCGAAATGGTCAAAACTACAACGCAAATGCGCGGCCTCAAGCATTCACCAATCGACATACATTTTGGAGAGGAAGGTTTTTAGGTCCTAATGCACCGGAATCTGCCGGTTCCCGATGAAATTTCGAAAAAAAGTTTTTTTGGACCGCCCTATTGGACACACTTCTATAAAAGTATGCAAATTACTATTATTATTTATATTATTAACTAAAGAAGTAAATAAAAGTAAAGTAAAATAAAATAAATAAATAAAGGAAATGACTGTAGTTGAAAATTGGACATTGTTGTTACTTGTAAATTAATTAATTTCAAGCATAGCATGAACGCCAGCGTTGTACACGAGGCTTAGATCAAAACGAGGCAGGTAGACGTTGTCAAGACTCAAGAAAACAAAATTGAAAGACTGCAAGCCGTAGTGTCTTCAATTTACCTGACTTCTTTTGCTGCCCTTGTCATGGCTGTGATTTGTTGAGTGCGTAAGGATTTATCTGTGGTATGTAATAACTGGCTATTGCAGCCAAACTTGGATGCTGTCTCAGCAAGGCTTAATGACTGGCGCAGGTCAGCATTGTTAATTGTAGACCACACATTTCGAATTGCTGTCCTTGCGATGGGTCTGTTGGACAGACTAGCGTCGTTGTTTGGTTTGAAGAAAAGGGAAGCCAGTATTCTTTGCCTGGGACTGGATAATAGTGGAAAAACGACTATTATTAACAAGCTGAAGCCAGAGAAGGTGAGGATCAAAGTGCAGAGAAGTGCTGGTCCCTAATACATAGATAGTCGACCTACTTTACACAGCATCATTGCTCTTCTATTTTTGCTGTTTCATTGCGACTGGCAAGCACAAACTTGTTCCTACGATTAAGTCTCTTTATTTATTCTACATCTTTGTGTGGAGTTGTTGTATGGTATTATGGCCACGGACCCACGGTTTTGGTGAAAAGGCACCATTTCAGATCTTACATCTGGATAGCCTGGGAATTTTAGAGGCCACACGCCAGGGGAAAGAGTAAGACCGAAAGAGCATTTAAAGAAGAAAATCCGAGGCAAATCATTTATGCAAGTGTGAGTTTGTCCAGTTTCATGCAAATTATGATATTATCTAAAGCAAGGAAGATAGAGTAATAATCCCTGTTTTGATAATTTAGCATTTCTGAAGTAAGGGCCTTGGCGAATGCAGCTTTTTATTTCTTGTGAGCAAGTGATCGCGCAGCAGCCGGGAAGCGTCTCCCTCCAACACCCGCTATAGAGGCAAACTTCTTTTCGTGCGGGTGGGTGCGGAACTTATTTTGGTATTAATTACCAGGGGCGGATACAGGGGGGTCTGCTATTGCTCATGACATACGTATCTTTTGCTGTGATATGACGTAGTGCCTTAATTTCGCTCTTGGCTGCAGTTCTCTGTTTCGTGACAAGCCCACAGCGCAGACCGCAAGCCGAGAGCTTCGACAGTGACGTTTGATCGTTACTTATGCGGTTAAGCTTGTGTTGCAGCAGCCGTGAATCACTGATCAATCACAGAACTGCTGTGCCAGCTGATTGGATGACAATCAGAGGCTTTTACAGTTGACATAGATGGAAGACAATTGACATGGCTTTTTCATTGCCTCTGTTTGGCTTGCAGGTAAAATTTCTATTCTTTCTCCATCACAATTGACATAGTTGGAAACAATTGACATGGTTACTGTCAAATTTCGGACTCAATCTTGGCGTTTGACTGGTGAAAATCGAATATGGCGACGCTTTATGTAAATCTATTGGTCGTAGAACAATTGACATAGTTGGCCAGATTTGAGCCATTTCGAGAGCACAAGAGCCAGCCATCATTGGAAATCTTGCGCGGCGCTTGCCGCTCATCCTTTGACTCCTCTCGCTTTGTTGCAAGGCCGTGAGCCGTCTGGCAGGATTTGGCTGTACTATCTTCACCGTAATTTATTCGGATACAAATGGCATCTGAAGACACCATGGACAATCACACACATCTAGCAAGGCTTGCATTCAAAGTTATTTAAATTATTTTGCTGCTCGTGGACAGATCTATGCTTGACTTGGAATTTGCACATTCGTCTGCCCAAATTTCTAGTTGTATGCAGAATGATGATGTGGGTACTCTGCGACTGCTGTATGACCTCATTTGTGTTATTACTTCTGCTGAGTTGCTATTGAGAGACGTCGACTCTGCGACAGTTCTTGATTGCTGCTAAGGTTGCTGCTATCTTCGTCACACACGTCGCTCACGTGGCTGTTTGTTTACACCAGTTTTTCGTCAAAGTACGTGTTCTTTGCGCTGCCTTGAGCGAAAACACTTGTCAGGCTATTCCTATTTCCTGACTATTTTGACAGAGTCTTCGCTTTCTGATCGCTATTCCCACAAAATCATTTTCGACCCGACTCAGCTGACTGTTGTTTTCGTGAGGCTTGAACAACTGTAGTTAGCAAGTAGCCAGGCCAACCGGCCAAGTAATGTCGCTCGCGTGTTGATACTGCACAACTTGCATATGATATAGTATACGTGTGTGTATCTTTGTATTTACATATTAATTTGATATTAAAATACCGGTCGCTGCACTTGCTGCTATTAACATTTTCCTTTTGGGAGACCTTCCTGTAAGTACCATCGCATTGTAGTGAGAAGTCATTTTCTAGGAATATCAATTTTCGTTGGTCAATAGATTTCCAACAACACTGGCCTGATTTTTGTATCGAAAAAGCTCAAATTTAGAAGGATTTGAGGTCAAGATATCAAGAAAAAGCTGTGCCCTGGACCCGCTGGGGCCTTAAGGCAGGTCGCAGACCCCCAGCCAGAAAAGGAGGTGCTTCGCACCTCCCCAAATTGAGTTCCAATTTCAGACATACGTATTTTAAATCCTGTATCCGCCCCTGTTAATTACGTCATTGTATTCTCGCAAGTTCCCGGTAGTCATAGCAACGACAGCTGTGTCATGGTGCTAGAAATTTCTTCTTAGCCTACAAATTCCCACACATAAAATATCTAGAATAATCTTAGTTTTTCTTTTACATTATAACGAAGTGGGATCGTTATGGAAGACAACTGTTTGCTTCTGGTTTTCTTGTAATTATTCTCTCTCTGATTCAGATTGAATGAGTACAGGTTTTTATAGTAAATACAACTGTCAATCAAAGTACGGAAATAAGAAATATGCTAATGAGATTACAACGAGGTTATTTACATGAATACGAGGATAGAGGTATGGTGATAAGAGAAGGACAATCCATTCATTCGTTAACTACAATATGATTGGCTACGCTACAACATGACTCAGCTTGTCATTCATCGTAGAGAATAAATACTGTTGTAAATCTCCGGTGCTCAGTAGTAGTAATAGTGACAGAAGCAGCATTGGCATTATTCTCCGTTGGCTTGTACATCTCGCGTGGCTGTTGGCAAGAGCACCGGAGACACCGCTACTCATTTGTCAAAGTCCCTCAATGGTTGGTGAGTCGTGACAGCGGTGTATTCGAGCCATGTCTCGTCGCTATACATCTGATTTAAGTCTTAATGCATTCATTGCTGGATTAAGGACAAGGCCTCCTGATCTGCGTAGCCTACTGTATCTCTCATTATTGTCGGCTAGACGCTGTGGAGGATGACAATCCCAGTGGGGGATAGCATGGTCTGCATTTACAGCAGCCTGGTCTGTCGGGTTCACAGCTGGAGCAAGTTGATCATTGGCAGCAGGGATTGAATGATCGCCTAAATTAACATAAGATGTATTGTGTCCCTTATGCATTAAGAACGTAGCAGGAACAGCGGCAGTGGCTGTAGTTGCACGGTATAGGATCGATTCTCCTAACAAGAAATCAGACACAACAGGACAACGAATCCGACGTCCGAACATAATTTTTGCAGGCGAGCGACCATCACGTACTGCAGTGGCACGATGTACAAACAAGATTTTGTTTAAGAATAAATTGAATTGAATAAAACGCGCAGAGATTGACTCCAAGCTTTCATTGCCCGTTTCATCATTTGGACCGCACGTTCTGCCAAACCATTCGATTGCGGATGATATCGTGGTGTCTCAGACTTATGACAGCCGCATAAGCTTAACCAGTTTGTCACATCAGTAGAAATAAGCTCCTGTACATTGTCCGATACTACAGCCTTTGGAATGCCAAAGCGAGAAAAGCATGTTGACAGTTGTAGAGTTCTGTGTAATGCAATCTCTCCTTTGTTGTTGTGTAAATGTGTATGTGGTAATAACTTGTATTTCGCAAGATGTAACTTGAGCAGTTGTTGAATGTCAGTATAGAGTTGTCGGCGAGTAGAGCAGACTTGCCTTCCGAACGTGCTTCGTGTTGTTATCCTTGAGTCGTTACACAGTGCACTAATCACATTCCCCACCTCGCGGGTGGGACAACACATGGCCTCAAGCCATCCACTACTAGCATCAGCTACAATCAAAATATTGCCACAATCGGTGACGAACTTCTCAACTTCTCTCGCCATGCCTGAGCACCGAGCAGAGTCCTGCAGTAAGCGAAGAGTGGAATGATTTCCGGGATGAGTGGCATGAGCGATTTCAATGCACTCTCGATGGAGGGTAGTCTGTATATATGGCATGGAGCTGCGAAATAGAATTCCATCGTAAAGGGTGAACAAAGCATGAGACGAATAAAGTGATTGTTCAGCATCAGATCACTGCGTCCAATCACCAGAAACGACCCGGCTTTTAATAGACGAAGTAACAGGACATCGTCACTGAGCATGGAGTAATTTCTCTACAGAAAGATTAGGTGATATAAAGGCGCTGTCGGTGTTGCACGACATGGCCACAATGGTTTGTTGCGTTCTTCGAATAGTTAAGAAAAATTTTTTTTGACACCTTTGTGCAAAATTTCAAATTTTTGTAAAAAGTCAAGTGTAAAAATGAAGGTGCAAAATGTTTTCCGTGAAGAAAAGGTAGTGAGAGAATTCACACAGAGGAGCCATTACCCTAGCGGGATCTTCCGCAAGATAAGATTAACGAGCACACTGTGCGGACAGAGCAGCGGACAATACCTTTAAGTTGCTTTTCTTCAAAATTTATAATACGCATAGCATTTTCCTTTCGATCATTCGCTTCGGGAACATGAAAGAATTCTTTTGATACTAATTGTTTTATCATTCAATGAATAAGAAGGCGATACGGCGCAATGTTTCCATTTTTTCGCCACAATTTGACATGTCATTTTTCTTCAAAATTTGTACTATGCGTAGCATCTTCTTTACTCCTATTCGCTTCGTAAGCTTAACGGAATTTTTTGTATATTAATGTTTCAATTATTCAGTGAATGAGGAGGTGATGCGGCGCAATGTTTCCAATTTTTGGGAAGTAGCCCGCAAGCTGCCTGGAGTGGCGCATGCGGGAGAACGTTTGAAAGAATGCATTATGTCTTGCTTTGCTGTCTCAAGTTGCGGAAGAAACACAATTTCACGCCTTTCAATTGCATGTTTATGCGATGTTTCGAAAAGATAACAATAAATGAGAAATTTCGAAAGGTGTCAAGTGGTTTCGAAAGGACGAAAACTCAGTTTCCAATATATTCGAGGAACGATCATCAACCGACCGCAACTAGGCCCGCAACAGTGTCCTCCGCTAAGGGCCTGTTTATATGGAGAGGGCCAGCCCTCCCAGGCGGGCTGACACCTTTGGGGCGAGATCTTGGTCTCCTTTTGTTTTCATTGTTTCGGCGACCGCGCGTTTATATGGCACCTGGGCCAGCCCGGTTGAGCGCAATCTCGCCTTCGACGTTTGTGCGCAGGCGCCGCATGTGCCTTTCACGAAACCGTAGTCTCTTTCCCCCGAATCATCCACCAACAAAAGTGACAACATCTGACTTTGATGAGACATCCGCAGTAATGTGATGCCGGTTAACTCGCCGACCATGTTCAGCAAGCCAAGCAGACGCACGAGCAACAACAAAATCTTGTCGTCCATCTTTCTCTCCTCTCCTGACCCAATTTGCAATTTGCGCCAAAATGCTGCAGCTGGAGCAATGGTACACGATTCCCAGGAACCAAAAAGGAGGCGAGCCCGGTCCCCAAGCCGAGGTGTTTCGGCAAGACATGTAGGGCCAACGCAGCCATGTAAACGCAAGAAAAGACGATCTCGCCTGGCCGAGCCAGCCCGCCTGGGAGGGCTGGCCCTCTCCATATAAACAGGCCCTAAGGCCTGTTGGAATGTGGATAAACGCGATAAGGTGTCTGCAACGGCAACATCAAGTCCGGTAAGCATAAGTCAAATAATAATCAAAAGTCAGCCTTTGATAGCCCATTGTGCTAACCTGGAGTCCTGGGCGATGCGGTTTTAGGGATCTCCCGATTAGGCACGAAGAGAAACTCTCGCGCTTTATGATCGGCGATCAAGCCGAGAGCAGTGAGCGAGGCATCACATTTCAATGTCGCTTCTTCCTGAAGTAAATACGGCAGTAACAGCTGTTGCCCATCCAATTCCTGTTTTAGCACTTCAAATGAGCGCTGGCATTTGTCATCCCAGTGAAAGGGTGTTCCTGTTTTACGCAATGAATTAATGTAATGAATTAATACTAGGTTAGAATTAATACTTGCTAGGATGATCCTACTTACAAGGACCATCCCCCTTTTAAACCCAGCGCTAGGATCATCCTACTAACTAGGACCATCCTACTTACTAGGATCATCCTACCCCTTATAAACAGGGCCTTAGTGCTTGAAACACAGCATCTTGTTCAGCTTGATGGGACAATTCATTCCTCTGGGAATCACGAATGACAGAAGATCTAGACGAAAGATTGCAACAATGGCTATTGTTAAAATCAACTTGCTCCTGTTCATTATCGGGACGGTTTTACTCTGATAATGGCGGCCGTGATTTTCTGAGCCTTTGACCAGCCCTCCTCCGTCTTTTGTTCTTTAACCAAATCTTTGATTTCTTGTACAGACAAACTCTGTAAAATCCTGTTGTGTTGAGATAGTTCCAGTTGCGAGACCAGCAATACATTCAACGTCACTTTGATTACGTGGCAGTGCATGGATCAAAGGCTCTGTATGGAACAGTCAATGTCTGAATCAAGAACATGATCTGTTATATCGGGAGCTGCTGCCAGACGTGAATTCGGCTTAGAAAGATTTCAAACAAAAGTTGGCAAACTCTCGCCCTGCCAGCTAGCATCCAGAATTTTTAATGGACTCAGAGAAAGAATCCCGCTGTACCTGATGCGATGACAAGAAATATTTTTAAAGCAAGTCTCAAAGAACGTAATTTAATAGAGCTCATATAGTAGTAATGAGGCATGCAGGACCCTTCTTATCAAGTTCTATATATTCTTAATTCATAGCAAGCTAGTACATTTTACTTTTTACCTATATCATCGTATTAGTTGTCACTGGCACTCTGTAGCTGTTTTTAAGTTTTGCATGTTGCTCACCATTCTGCTGCATAATCTCAGGTTGTCATAGTAACTACCTTGTTAGTAACCCCCATGATGGTAACCATGGGTCAGTTGTGTAAGATCCCTTTAGAAGGCAATTGGGAGAACCTTGATACGTGACAACTCTTATTTGCAACACCGTGAGAACTGTTCACAATTGCAATTCGTTAATTTCAAGCGATGTAAAGAAAACGTTATTGTCCTCAGCAAGGAAAGCGGACACGCTAATTCAATATCAAACACTATTTGGTATACCATGGCGTCAAACAGCAGTCCAGATAACCATCATAGTTCATAGGTGCTGTGCGACCTTACATGCTGTTAGATTGGATTGTGATACCAATATAATTTTGCTAGCACGTACCATCTTAGAGATGCTGTTTTCTTGATACCTGAGGTGGAGCTAATGATAAGGACCGTGGTGTGATCGTTGCTGTGCCATCATTCATCCAGCAACAAATGGAATGGCGTTTTTCTACCTTTACAGTCTAGTTACTTCATTTCCCCAACGCCTTCCAGCAATATGTTCACTATAGCTTGTTTGGTTTCATTTTTGATTCCTTGTTGTAATGGTATTGGTGTGTTTTGTCTGACAGTCACAATCAGCTGACATTGTACCAACAATTGGGTTTACAGTTGAGCAAGTGACTATGCCAGGGTAGGTTCAAGGGATCAGCATATCCTTTGCTTGTTCGATAGACTATCATGTTGTTTACGATGCCAGCTAATCAATAATCATAGGCATCCCTTAATCATAAAAGCGGTACTGCTAGCCAAAACAGATGACTTCAGATAAAGTAAAGGTAAGCTGATAAATAATGTAACCATGTGAATTGAACGAGCAGACTGGACAAACCATTGAAAATGCACAGATAACAACCAAACAAAATGCAGACATCCTGCTCTTCCATCAAGTCTACCAATCACAGATTGTCAATCGAAAATAAATTCTACCTACGAAACAACAAAGCAGCCGACAAGCACAACAAATGAATAATAAATAGAACAATAGCCACATTCCATTGACTGTAAATTAAGTATAAATATAAGGTGTGTAATTGTAGAACAGCATGCGCCTGATGATCGCAACAGCGTGAAACTTAAAGTAGTGATAACTTGTGTGCTCTCTGTCTCTAATCATAGTATATATATATACAAATCGTGAGGGAGTCAAAGAATAGGCATATCGTTAACTGTTACTTAAAGTTTCACGCTTTCGCGATCTTCAGACAGTGATGGTCATACAATGAATAATTTACCTGTGCTACCCCTATATAAACATTTTTTAATCTTACATACTGATATTGGTAACATTGACTTTTTCTAAGAAATAGTGTCTCATTGTTCGCATGATCCTATTGTCGACAGGTTTCTATTGTTGACACTTTGCTACGAAGAGCTGTTTATATTACCAATATAATAAGTTCTTTGCTGTTTTTGTATTTTTCGTGCTTGAAAGAGAGCTTGTGTTGGGCTAGGCGTTGCTTAAACGGGCCTTCTGTTAAACCGATGTAGTTATTTCCTTCTTGGTCTTCATCTGTCGAAGCGTGTGCATTATACACCAAATTTGTTGTGAGGCATTTATTTTCGAGGGGGCATCTGTCTTTGTTGCGGCAATTGCATAAACGGTCCTTTTTGTGTCTTCTTCGTTGCTTGTTGCTTTTCTGTTGTGCTTTTTGATGATGTTTTCGATGTTGTCCATGCAGCTGTAGCTGACTTTGACCGTGTTTTTGTTGAAAATTTTGTGGAGTTTGTTGGTTTGCGGGAAATGTTTTTCGACGAGCTTCAAAAAGATTTTTCCGATGTTTGTTTCGACGTTCTTGCTATAAGGCGGGTTGAACCAAATTATTTGAAAAATAAATTTTAAAAGAAAAATCAGTCCTTTGCTGAAAGAATCAGTCCTTTGCTCAAAAGATCGCATACCCGAAAAATTCCTCATCATCACTTCCAAGAAAGAAACCTCCTCAACAAAAGATCAGAACTAATTTCAAAATGCCGACACGAAAATAAATTTTACCTACAAACAACAAAGCAGCCAACAAACACAACAAATGAATAATAAATAGAACAATAGCCACATTCTATTGACTGTAAATTAAGTATAAATATAACGTGTGTAATTGTAGAATAGCATTCGCCTGATGATCGCAATAGCGT
>OFHS01006251.1:0-10355 GCA_900245855.1 Calvadosia cruxmelitensis | reverse complement strand
TTTCAGATGATTATTATGGCTCGGAATGTTCGAGTGATGAGGATGATGATCATGATGATGTGAGTGTGGATGATGATGCAGTGCTTACAGTCTTACAGTCAACTTTTCCTTTCACGACAATTACGGCGCCTATAAAATCAAGCAAGGCAACGAATCACGGAAAGCGTGGCAATAAGCGAGTGTAAACATAAAAATCCTTTGGAAATCCGTGATAATAACCGAGATGTGACAATATCCGAGGTGATATTAACCGAGTAAAATAAGCGAAAAGCATAGGGGTTGGCCAGTGAAATTTCATTTTCTGTGACAATAACTGAGACGTGATAATATCCGAGGTGATATTAACCGAGTTATACTGTACAACGAGACAAATCGAACCACATAAGCTTAGCTAACAAGAAGAATATAATTAAAGATAACTTACATCAAAAGGTGGAGACGAGACGAGGACATGACGACAAGAAGGCCACGGCAGGAGTCCCCAAACGAAGCAACAAGCAACGAGAACACGCAGCATTCACATGACGAACGTACATTCACAAGCAACCAATCAGACGAAATCACATGACTAAGATTGACACATGTAACCTAATATGGACGCACAACATCCACAGACACTGACTAACGAGGTTAAATATCAAGACAAGATGTGACATTCAACGCAAAACCATTTACAAGATACCATGTGACAACAAAGCTACGTAGCAACTAGCGACAGGCAACACGTGACGACATGACGTTTCTATGGCGACATGAACGAACGAGGTTACAACAAAATCACATTAACACTTATTATGTTTAGACTACAAAAGCAATCTGACACCGTGTTTATATTTTACTTGTCAGTTGGACAAATAGAACTAAGAAATGAAGCATAAACAAAGGAACATGGCAAAATAATAATGCTACTATTGTTACGACTTTGAATTAGAAGATGTAGCATTGCCCCACGGGTCGATCTTGCACTTCGAATTACCCAAATATTTGAATTGCGACTATTATTTAACAATAGAATCTATTGTTATTTTCAAGGGATCGAAATAATCCTTCGAATTAGAGGAATTCTTCAAAAGTTCAAAATAGAGATATTCTAATTATGCAGATTCCACTGTACTTTTCTTTATAGCTTGATGGGAGAACTAGGCTGAACTTCTCTACTGAGATGCATTTTAGCTGTGCTTCGTAAATCTAATTATGGGTTATGAATAAATATGTGTGCCGTTGTGTAATTGTGTAGGCTATGTGTAGATATATGGGGAATTATACATGTATAGGTTGTGCCATTTTTCTGTGGAATCATTGAATCATCCGCATGATGTAACAGTCGAAGAGCACGCCGAATAACCCATCATTATCTGGGGCCATGGCCTGTTGGAAACTGAGATTGTTAGTCGCAGAAAACTAAGCCGTGTTGTGGGAGTCGAACCCAACGATCTCTGATGGCGTTAGGTGCTAAATGTGTGAAGAAATTGGAACTTTCAAGGATTCTTACACTTTTGGAATAGTAGCCTACAGTTAGTAGGATAAACATTATTGATAATGTCTTAAATTAATGTGTCGTGATTTTCTGATTTTTCCTAGGGAGACCGCATGTGGATGTTTGCAATCGGCCTTTACTTGATTCAGCTGACGCCAACATCTCTTCAATTGGCTGCAGTTTATGGACTAGTTGTTACAATCACCGTGGTTATCTTTGGACCACTTGTCGGTGAATGGGTCGATAACAATGGAAGAATCAAAGGTAAAGCAGTGTCCTGTAATTGGAAGACCAGTGATAATATGGAATTGTGGATTATACAATTAAGTTACTTGATTTTCTCATCCTTTAGAATGCTGTTATTATCACTTCTGTCATTTACTGTCCTCAAAAGTGTAAGAGAACCTACAAATCACATTGCATCCTGAGAACGAATGTTCTAGTTCTATCATGTATTACTAGTAGTGTAATGTAATTAAGAATGTCCGTGGGTTCAGGATAATCAGAAGGAAATGCGAGGAGGTAAAACAAGACAACGAATCAGACGTGTGTTCATGACCTCTACTCAACTTATTCTAAAATAGTATGTAAACGAGGCTACTTTAAACCTGTGTTATTGTTATGTAACTTAATGACATCAGACTACAGTGAGCACATAACAATAACTGTCTGCTGTGGCTGTTGACATGATCGTGGCATCTGCCATCTGATGTGTGGACAAGGTCCTGTTTAGGCATCATATTCCGCACACATTAGGGTGGTCCAAAAAACTGTTTTTGAAATTTCATCGGGAACCGGCAGTTTCTGGTGCATTAACATCTGAAAATGGGTGTCTCAAAATTATTCTGGATTTGAGAAACGTTTGAAGGTCGCGCAAATCGATTTTATCTTCACCGATATGCGGCAGCAGGAAGGACAGTTTCACACTTCTAAGTCAAGCGTTGGTTGTTGCGGAGCGTTTTTCTTGCGGCATGATTGAAGATGTGGCTTGCAGCACATTGCTTCCTGCCTGGCTTGGAGCTCAAGCTGTCAGGTAATTGAAAATGTGTCGTCTATTCCTGGCACATTTCGCGGCTTCTACAAATTGAAGGCACGTCATTCGATGACAATGCTATACCTAATTATTGTCATTTCAATAAATCCCAATAAAGTTGTCTTGAAAAATTCATCGGCATATCGAATCGCTTTAAATTAACAACTACGTGTGACTTCATTTTCAGATAATTCTGTCTGCGACCTGCTGTGGATTTGTTTCCTTTCAAGTCATGAGAAAACGCATACACAAACACAACGGTTCTAATCATCAAGTTCATGTACTGTACACTGGCTGCTTTCATAACATGACATCGCTACTTCAAGTTTCAAGCTAAGCTATAAATAACTCGCCCGAGACAAAATAAGTCAATGAATCGACGTGTGGTCTTCTACAATTTACATTGCGTAATTGGATGTTCTAAGGGATGCTAGATAGTTCGTCATCAGTGAAGTGACGACAGCCATCGAAAGAGTTTTATCTGAATTTTTATATTTAACCAATGACTCCTTTGTTAGCGGCCCATTCTTCAAAAGATAGAAAAGCACAAGTTTAAGCAAAATGCTAATGTTCTGCTAGTCTTCTCTTTAGTTTTTTCTTCTAGTCTTTAAAGGTGGGAGTGTTGGTAGCCATGTTTGTTACCTTTTTGTTTCTCACGCGGTTGCTATGTTTGGATTCACTTTTCCAAACATAGCTATTAGACATTCAGATTGCGAGAAACTAATAGAATGTTTTAAAAGGGTAGGCTATCCTGAGTGCTTTAGAATTATCTTCTTTTCATTTCAAGTTGTTCGCATCAGTCTGGCACTGCAGAACATTCTGGTCATTGCTGCGGCACAGGTGATTGTCATCATCATCTACGTTAATTTAAGCAGGACATGGCTGCTTCTGTGCCAAAGTGCCATTATCATATTTGGAGCCTTGGCTAACTTGTCTAGTAAAGCAACACATATCTCATTGGAAAAGGACTGGGTTGTCGTCATGACGAAAGGGGATAAAGATCTTTTGGCAGGTATAATATCCAATCTACATCCCAGATACAATGCATAACAGCGCAACGGTAATGTAAGTTTCTGCGAGTGGCTGGTCTCAATGCTACGTAGAGAAAATGTACTACTGATTACACCTCTTACAATCACACCCTGGAGATCACGTAACAAAGTAGCTGTAAGCGGAGCTAGAAACACATGAAATCAAAAATGCATGACTGTATACCACTGTTATCAGGATGTTGCTTTAGTTAATGTTTATTATGAGTCGGTGGCTCACTTTTATGTTGGATTATAATCTTTAATAAATTCTCTTTGTAGGTACAAATGCAAAGATGCGGCGCATCGATCTGACTTGTGCAATTTTAGCTCCAGTTGCAGTTGGAGTCATCATGAGTTTAGTCTCTCGACTGGGCGGTATCATATTCATCTGCTCCTGGAATATTATTTCTGTTGTTGCTGAGTATCGCCTTCTTGCAATGGTGTACCAGAGAGTGCCGGAATTGGCACACAAAGGAAAATTGGCTTTGGAGGAGAAAGAAGATGACAGTGGCCATGTTACAACAGGAGAGGAAAATGGTTCAGAAAGGATTGTGACTGACACACCGGAGATACCCCAGAAGCAGAAATCCTCAGGACTGAACATCATCAATAGAATTAAATCATTCTTTGATGGCTGGCCACTTTATTTCAAGCAGTCTGTTGCATTTGCAGGCATGTCGTTGGCTTTTCTATACTTGACAGTGCTTGGCTTTAGTGCAATCACCACTGGCTATGCTTACACACAGAAGCTCTCTGAAGCAGTTGTTAGTGTCTGCTTTGGAATTGGATCATTTATGGGTATCGTTGGAACATTCTTATTCCCTCGCGTGAGAAGACGTGTTGGTTTGGCAAAAACTGGTCTTGTTTCATTCTTCCTACAACTACTAATGCTTTCTCTCTGTGTAATTTCAATTTGGCTTCCTGGCAGTCCAAGTTCATTATTAAAAAACCCATATGTCGAAAGGAAGTGCCCTGAAATAGGCAATGCGACAAATACATCATTGCCAACTGGCTCAACCATGGTCATAGTAACAACTCACATTGCAAACCAGAGTCTGCCCGTTACTAACGCTACGTCATTAGCTTCAGTTTCACCCATGTTGGCAACGACAGCTACTGTTTCTCAAACCAATTGTGTTGAGATGCCCTACTCATATTTATCAATTGCTACTCTCATGGCTGGCCTTGTTCTCTCTCGTGCAGGTCTCTGGATGACCGATTTAACCATTACTCAGCTCATTCAAGAGAATGTAGCTGCACATGAGAGAGGCATTATTGGCGGGACACAGGATGCGTTCAACTCAATATTGGACCTCTCCCATTATGTTGCAACAATCATATTGCATCGACCTAAGGATTTTGGCATTTTGACTTTAATCTCCTTTTCTTCGGTTTCAATCGGATATATTGTTTACATTATATTTTACTTAAGATTTTCATCCTCTGCGAAGCATAAAGATTACAAGGTCGCAGTGTAAATAATTGTTACAGTACTAACCACAGATATTTGGTTAATTTAATCATTGTTGGAGTATTTTTCTCGCTGTTTTATTGCACTGATATTTGTTATGCATTTGTTATGCAGCTAGTCTGTTTGGTCACTATGAAGCCATCTGGCAAGTGATTATTTACAGCTTGGAATGAAATTTTGTGTTTTGTAACTTACATCAAGTTATTGTTGTGTTGTGTGCGCTTTTTGGAAAATAGCCGAAACTTTTTCATTAAGCAGACTATATACAGCAACAATAAAATATATTTCATTACGAATACAGGTCTAAATATATTTATGACATTAAGTCATTAATTTTATTATCTATTTTGAATTTTAAGGTATATTTTACAGATAACATTTATCTGCACCCTAAAGGTTTGCGGAAAGAGAAATTAGCGGCAAACATTTCACGCTATAGTCAAGCCATTGATTGAAAGTTATGCTAGTGGTTGCACCATAGAGCACTTGCATTTCCAATCAAAGTTGTCTCAGATATCGTTTCATTCCAAATTGCGATGTTAGAAGAACTTTGGTTTCCAATTACCATACATTATATTCTGCTGACAATTTCACATTTACAAGAAATCATCAAACACTTGAAAGCAGAAATGCGATGACATTTTACCATCTAGTAAATTGATTTATGTGTTGCAATTTACAGCATGTAACACGACTGCAAGCAAACATGCACAATTACATGATATTTAAAACTTGATGTAGGCATACTCGGTGCCTTTGGGATGATCGCATCTCTTGAGCTTGTCATTCCAGATCAAATCATCAGGGCAATGGAAACAGAAAGTACGATGGTTTGAGCATTTGATGAAGTAATGCTGGTCCATTTTTGCAGGGTTGGCGTAGTCACCGTCTTTCTTGTTTTTGCAGTACTTCTTGGCACCTAAAGTTAATGATCGAATAACAAAAACAGAAAGTCAATGAAATAACATTAAATTCAGGGGCAATCAGCAAAAGAAAAATGGTCCCTAGTATAAATCCACTCCTTTCTTTGTAATCCATCGGTTACAAAACTATAGACCATGTCCATCCCAGACTCTAACAAAACAAACTGCCTTTGTGCAGGCAGGAATATGCCCCTGTTTGTAACTGTTTAAGATTCGTAATTCCTACGCCAACTTTTCTCAAATCGAGTGCTAATGCAATCTGTAGGGGGGCTACATTGACAATATTCAATATTTCATAAATTCTGTCAAATTCTGTCGTAGAGATCACTTTTCCAACAGGAAAACAACTCACACTAGACATCATTGCTATAGCTCAAGGTACTGCCACATTCATGGGCACTTATTTCACAGACCAATATCAATGATTACTGTAGGCATAGCAACGATTGCACACCGACTAAGCATTGTAAATAGGCCAACACTTACAATGGGACTTAGCATCAGCGTGGACCTTTGAAGGGTAATCACATCTCTTCAGCTTTTTGTTCCAAACAAGACCGGCTGGACAGTGGAAGCAATATGTGATGCCACCAGTGCATTTGATGAAGTAATGTTGGTCCATCTTGGCAGGGTTGGCATAGTCACCATCCTTCTTTCCTTTGCAAAACTTTTTGGGACCTAAAAGACAGAAGGACCTTCCTGCATCACTCACTGCTTGTATAAAGCAGCCACCGACCCTGTGCCTTACTGAGTGGAAACCACAACAGTGATGACTATGTAGTTATCAAGCACTTGACCATGCTACACGATCAGCAAGTTAATGGTTCGATTGATAACTACCACATTCTTCTTTGAAGAGCAAGTCATGCATCCAATATTGTCTAGCAGCTCCAGGGTTGGTTCTAGACAGGGTTCTCAGGTTTCCAGAAACCGATCAAACTTGTGATCGAAAATATAGTTCTTGTGCAAGCAATGACAACAAAAATGATTTCAGTTTCATGACTGCTATATTCTGATGAGTCACGTTGAGAACCGCACAGCATTTTGAGTGAGGTCAAAGATTGCCTGGGAAACACATAACGACGGAACCCTGCTGGCTCCATTTGGCAGCAACATGTGCAGAATTTGAGCACTCTCGTTACTTCCGCAAACTGCTTATTAAACACAACTTGCTTGCTGAGTAATGGACTGTGGCCGCTTGTCTGCTCACACATTGTTACCATGGAAACAAGCCTTGTTGTCTCGTATTGTGTAATCGTCTTGCACAATGTTAATCACGTGTTTCAAATTACAATTCAGATTGTTTAATTTCAACAAACCAAACGGTCGTTGTGATTTGTTGTTATTGCATTGCGCTACAGGACCTTGTTCAAACGAAGCACACTCGCTGAGGAAATCGTGCTTCCTGTGCTCTTTGCAACGTGTTTTCCTACATCACAATGATATATTTGAAGCAGACTGAAAGCTAGAAAACGGTCAAATATTTGGCTAGATCCACCCTTGAGCAACTTATTAAGTAGGACCATGGGGTATCAGTCCCTTATGTAGGATACAAATTCAAGCTTGAAGTGAAAGTTTGGGCTCTTACTGTGAATATCCAAGAATAATAAGCCTACCATACATAGAGAACGTTGGTTAGGAGGTAGGTACATTACTAAGGTGAAAAAGGAACCCAAATTTGAAGGTAGCTGTATTGCACTGGGAAATAGTTTAAAAAACCTTGCTAATATAGTGTACGTAGCTTTATGCGATTGAGATAGGTTACAAATATATGTATGCAAGGACCATTTACAAGCAAATATTTAAAACATTGCAATTTAGCACAGTTTAGTTCCAAGTGAGGGATACAGACAAAAGCCGCAAAAACTCTATGAATACAGGTTGAGTGCCTTCTACAATTCATGATGGTGATTCGTGACGCAACTGAAAAACAACATGATTATTGTTAAACTCACAGTGGGTCTTGTTGCTGCTTGTAAAACTTGGTTTATAATCACAACGGTGGCGCTTGTTGTTCCAGATAAGGCCAGCAGGACAATGAAAGCAATAAGTGTTCTTTCTCCAGCACTTGATGAAATAGTGCTGATCGTATTTTGCTGGGTTGCCATAGAGACCATCCGTGCGGTTCTCACAGAAGTCCTTTGGGCCTAGAGAGCAATACGTATCGTAGCAGTCATAATAATTGGTTTAATATTAATTTTAATTGCATAATTCATTACTTTATTCTTGGTCCCCAAAATATCAGATTAACCTACCTTTACTGTATAATTGAGCTGCAATACTGCATAGATAAATCTGGATCAATTGCAGATATCATAGATCAAGACAATACTGGAACAAAACGATGCCGGAGGACAATTAAGGTGGAGCAGAACTAGCTTAATATCTCATCACTTAATACCCCCATTTCGATAATATCCTGCAAAGACAATTTTACTTGTTATGTGTAGTACAAACTCTCATACTCTTACCTTTCTTTATATCCCCTCAGATAAGATCCAATCCCTCTAATATCCTGCTACTTTCTCCTAAATTTCATTCGAAACTCGCTATTGTCCCATTTTAAGGATGTATTATAATGTTTTCAAACATTATGGGACTATTTGCATTGAAGGGCCAGAATTTATTGGTTAATCGTATCTTTGTTAAAACAAATGCTGATCTCAGTCCATATTCATTTAAACTGACATGTTCTTGCCTGCTACCTATGAAATGTTTACAGTGCTATTTAAAGCAAAGAAAATGGTTGTTTGTACTTAGTCCAGTTAAAAATCCCACCTTGCTTTACATTCCAAATTTAGTATGCACAGAGAGTGGCATATCGCAAATTCAATTGTATATTCTGGACTTCTGGTAGGTTCACGAGTATTTCCTTTTTAATAAAAATATCCAATTATCCACAAGAGAGGAAAACTCGTAGCCAATGTCGCTATGAGAATACTGTAAACCTAGTTCCCAAGAAGTGAATGCGGCTAACTGGCTATACAGGACTGGAGTGCCCCCCTCACAAACCCCACCCACGCCTGCTTGCCCTTGTAAAACAGAAGGTACAACAATAAAACCTTACAGTGATCCTCAGCTTCACTTTCGACGTGACTTTGTGGCGCTGCACAGCGTCTGACGTATTCGTTCCAAATGAACCCTCGAGGGCATGGCATGCAGGATGTCAAGGAGTCAGTGCACGAGATGTAATGACTGGGAGATTCAGGGTTGGGGTACGCTCCATCCGGTAACTTATTCAGCAAACAGTAGTCATCATCAGGGCCTGAATGCAAGATGAGAATCGCAATACATCACACAACATCATAATATCAAGCAGTACAGTGCATGCATGTAGACATGAGTATTCAATTCTGTGAGAAGTAACATCAGAAAAATTGTCATAATTATTTTGGCCGGTTGTCACACCATGAAATAATTTTGCGTCGAAAATCAGTACCAATTATGTTTTCAATCTTGCACAAAGTAATCTCGTAAGAAATATCATCTACAATAATCTGGAGGAGTTCGAATGTCAGTACAAAACCGCGGGCTGTATGAAAGACTACGTGACTTCGAAGAAATTTACAGTTTGGTGGCAGCGAAAAAATGTCACGAAAGAAATAACTGGAAACCCTATACACACGAAACCAGTCACTGTGATAGCTTTTCGTCTTAACAAAACCATATTTATGTATCAGCCAGCAATTCAGATTTACAAACGCGACCTCGCATCCAGACGAATAGAATGTCATTCAAAGTCTGAAGTCAATCTCATGAGTGACTTTGAAGGTGAGTTTCGATTACAGAATGAACCATTGGACCTGCAAGAGTTGCAGTTGCACAATGGACTTACGATCGTTCGCTCAATACCTGAGTCGTCGATTAAAAAAAAAAAAACAAGACGTACTTACAGCTAGATTCGCCATATGCAACTGCAGCCACAGCAGCAATGAAACTGGCTAACACAGCGAAATTCATTGTCCTTCCTTGGGTGGCTTCCTTCGAGGAGTAGTTTGAAGATCAGTGTTTTGATGTCTCTTATGTTGTTTCACCGCCCAAGTGTTCTAGGTGTGAAAGTGGGTTGTCAATCCGGGGGTAGATATTCTCACAATCATCAATGTCTGACTCATAGAACAAATAATACCCCCTATATATCTACCCCCTGGTATAAAATTGCGTGCATGAAGGCGCCAGACATGTGACTCTCAGCTGACACGATTCCTTGAAGGGGGATTCCCTGAGCAATGCGGGAGACGGCACTCGAGACAATCGAAAGTAAAACAGCGAAGCTCACAGAAAATATCAAAATCCTGCCTGAGCCCTGACTCCAAAGTGCAAAGACTTCAGGCAACGTGATGCAAGTCATACAATTACGGTGGCCCACAAGTGCAGAACACAAAAGTCGGAACACAAAACTTTAAATCGGAACACAAAACAC
>OFHS01006249.1:0-10362 GCA_900245855.1 Calvadosia cruxmelitensis | reverse complement strand
ATTGTTACAAATTGGAGAGATCTTGTTTGTGTAACATTAATGACTACCAATTAAGTATTGACCACGCCCACGTATTACGGTTTTTTAGTAGTATTTTACTAATTTCAGAAAGAACACTGTTTTGTGGTTCTGGTTGCAAAATATATTGCTGTTATCAATAAAACTCAAATTATGCTGTATTATATTGTCTGCTGCATTAGAATTCTTCGAATTTTCGAAAAATCAATTTAGGCTTCAAAGGGATAATGTAATAGAATTATGAATGGATTTATTATGCTTTTTCTTGCTACTTGTGTTCTCATTAGCAGAGTTATTACAAACGTGTTTTGCGGCTTGAATTACACGAGTCACGTGTGCAAGAACGAATGGGGATAAAACACGAGCCCATTTAATAAAAATGAATGATGTGATAATATAAACCCAGTCTATGAAAAGCAACGAGACAATATCAGCTTTGAACATTAGCCATGATGTATTAATGGCACATGTTCACCTTCACCTGCTCACGGTCTAGCACGGCACTGTCTCGCAAGTTTAAGGCAGGCACTGGAGGAAACAATCGCATTGATCTTACACAGGAGCATTTAAACAGTCTGCTTGAGACATTTCTGGAAGGGCAGGGTCCATATTAGGGATGAGCAGATTAATTGGAAATTGTTGACAAAGCCAATTAATTCTGCTTCTTTTACTATAATTGGTAATTGGTCCATTATGTTAAATAATCGACAAAATAATTGGCCCGTAATTTAGAAATGAATTTGCTTTTCATTGACTCAAAATCGATCAAACCAGATAATTTAAAACACTACAACAAACACAAAATAGAAAATTTTGCAAAGAAAATCATCTGGTTGTTGAAGATATCTCTTTGATTGCAAGTTACAACAAACATTTGCCTGCCTAAGCGTTGCCAGTTGATTTGGAAGAGATGTACAACATCACTTGCATCAATTCAGCCAGACAAAACTAGGGTTGCACGAAAAGTTGTTTGATTGGTGCTGATCAACAGTGATCGGTTTTGAGCGGTTAAATTGGTCGTTTTCCAATTCATTGAACAAATAACCGATCGCATAATTCTGTAAAAACATACACACATTTTCACCAAAAGTAAATCTGATGCAATCATACACACTGTCAGTTTGTAGCTCAACACAAAGAGAGCTAAACATGCCACCATATTTTGCTGCTCTATAGGTTGCTCTAGCCTTTAGTAAACCATGCGTCAATGAAACTGTTTGCTCTTACGGGAAGAAAAGTTGTGGTGACCCTGACAGAATAACAATTACCTTATTTGTTGACCTGTTAACCCTGTTCCTGGAATTAAAATAATGAGTTTTACATGAATCACAGCAGACAGAATCAATCACTTTGTAATCTTGAAACGATATCGCCGTGGATTGCAACGCAACAATTTGTGGTTTTCTTTGATGATCGATCGGTGATTGGTTTGTGATCTGTTATTCAGTTTTGGTGATCAGATCCATTCAAATTATTGTGACCGGTGCAACCCTAGACAGAACTGGTCGCATCCTATTCTGGCCTCAAGGCTGTGCTTCTCAGCAGACAATCGGAGTTCAAATTGAAGATTCCCCAAGCATCATGTAATTTGCTCTATTGACAGGCAAGGACTGTGCTTTGGAGTAAAATAAAACATGTTCTCCTTCTTTGTTCAATTTGGGGTCGTTCGTCATCCCCTAGTTACCCGTGACGACGGTGTCGTCATTGTTCACCTTCCCCCCAATGGTCGCCACAGTTACCCACCAATTTATCAGGGTGTTCAACCGTTCCATTCTATTAAAAAAATTCTTGTTTATCACTAAAACATTTTATTACAGAACAAATGCGTAAATGCTGACCTTGCTGTCAGTTTCCTTGAGGCATTTAAAATTTCATAACAAGCGTAGCCCAGATGTTTCCAGAAAACAAGCGCCCATCGCTGAATTAGCAACGTTCAGTCATAGTCAAGTGCATCCAAAGCACAAACAGTTATTTACTGAAGGCTGCTTTTTAAATCAACTCTGCCAATGTCCAATTGATTTTGGTTCTGTTGCTCTTTTATTATCTCAACATTGTGTCTCACATGGTCAACTAAACCTGGCCAAGTACAACCCTCATCTGACAATAGCAATCTAACTACTGTTTATGGACAATGTCATGTAAGCAGGGTTCTGCCCACGCCGGACGGCGCCGGACGGGCCCGTCCGGGACTCAGAAAAACCGTCCGCCACAAATGAAAAAATATCTATTCCCGTCCGGCACTACTTTACAATTCCTTGGCTAAAACGTGTAAATAAAGTTAGTCATTTCCTTGCCTGTTTGTTATGTTTGTTGTCGTGAAGGTGATCGCGAATGCGCGAGAGCGATACTTAAGCACGTGAGCACCTCACACGCATGCAAGTACTCAACAGATGTGAGCAAATCGTGGCTCCCGCATTGGCGGCGCTTTTGATTGTTCTCAGACAAAAGCCATTGTTTGTATTTCTATCACACGCCACGGCAGAATCCTTGCGAAACAATTTACTTCATTTCCAAAACATCGCAGCATTACTTTTATGAGGCATGGGACAGATCTCTGTTTATACTATTGGTAGCCATCACGATTCCACCCTTCATAAAATGTATGCGAGCCTGTCAAAGTAATACGCTTGCCCGTTCTTGAAAACAACAGCTCCTTTCGATGAGTCGAAAAGTGTTGCTTCGATTCATTGATTGCAAATTCGAACCAGAACCACGCAAAGACACATGGCGCGACCGACGTCTTTTTGTAAACATTGTGACATAATTTGTAGACATTGGGAATAGAGTAGCTGCAAGTGTCTCCCGCCTACATAATTGTGTAAATATTTCTCCTGGAAATGTCAATAGTCTGTTATATAAAGCGGTAAACAGTCCCTCATATCACTTACAGCTGTTGAAATTATCCTCCCGAGATGTCGATGTACAAGTATTTTAAGCGCGCTGAGAAACGAAGCAGTGATGATTCTAGCAGTGGGCCTTTGTTGTTGCCTGCATCAAAGCAGTCCTTGGTAGAGGATGAACATTGTACTGGTACAGCGGATCGAGACCTTTCAGCCATGTGCGAACAGGAGAGTGCGGCAGAACCAGAGACTGCCAATGAAACAACTACCACGACTGATGGACCAATATCTGCTAAGTCAAAACAGTCCCAGGTTTTTCGCGACAGTTGGAAGATTGGTAGAAACTGGCTAATCTATATTCACGGAAAGGGTATGTACTGTAAATTGTGCCAGAAATATGATATGCGACCGTTTGACCGGGTTGTGTGGAATTGCGATCCTTCGACGCGAATAAGACTCAGCACTGTGAAAGAACACGAGCAAAGTACCGCCCACAAGGACGCCGTTGCCAGGGAAGCTGAAGCGGGGAGTTCCCAAAGTGTGGCGGTCCTGATCCAACCCCAGGTCAACTTGTCTACGATGTGCCAGGTTTTTGCTGCGCTGTATTTCCTGTGCAAGCAGCACATAGCCCACACCACAAACTACGAACCTCTCCTTGATCTGATTGGCTTCCTTGGAAATTCATTGAAGTCGAAAATACGTTGCGGTAGGAATGCAACGTACTGCAGCGACAAAGCAGTACAGGAGATGCTCTACTGCATATCGGAGCTTCTCGAGAACAATATAATATCTGCTTTGAAAGGATCTAATCACTTTGCCATTATGTTTGACGAAACCACGGATTGCTCTGTCATCGAACAGTTGGTGATTCGCTGTCGTTTTATCGACAGCAAAGGAGAGCTGCAGGTGAGATATTTAAAGATGATGGATGCCCTGCAATCAGAAAACGGAGACACTACTATCTCGTTGAATGCAGAGCACATCTCAGGAACAGTACTTGATTTTTTTAAGCAGAAACAAATTGAGCTTAAACTCTTGCGTGGCATTGGAACTGATGGAGCTGCTGTGATGGTAGGGCGGATCAATGGCGTTGTAAAGCGCATACAAAGAGTGCAACTTGCAGAGACCTCAGAGGAGACATGCGAAGCAGTTGGAATCCATTGTGCTGCTCACAGGCTGAACCTTGCAGCCTCTCAGGCTGGTGATCATGTGCCGTACATCAAAAAATTCAAAGCAGTCCTCAGGCAGCTGTATGATTTCTATTCAGACAGTGCCGTACGATCATCTGGACTTGAAGCCATTCAAAAACTTATCGATGAGCCCCAGCTAAAGGTCCTGCAACCAGCACACACACGCTGGCTCAGTGTGGGAGTGGCCGCCGAGCGATTGCAGACCATCCTTCAGACTGTGCTGATTAGCCTTGGGCGCGAGGCCGAAGAGAGGGGAGATGCTCGTGCTGCTGGGTTGCAGAAGCTGATGAGCAGCATCAATTTTATTGCAACCCTCCTTCTGTTCTGCGATGTCTTGCCATGCATCAACAGGCTATCCAAGACTTTTCAAACACAAAATATCAATTTTGTGCTTGTGAACAATTCCATTCAAACCACCATCAACATTTTGAAAAGACTGCAACAGAGTGATGGTAGCTACGTGGGTGGGATATGTGCCTACATTAAGAAACTGAAGGAAGCGGGGTGTGATATTGCAGGCAGTCCCGCTGGTCAACGCCATTCATCATCGACATCAGCAACCGCATTATACACTACTGAGGACATCATAAACTTACTGCCTGGCTTCAATTCCTCCGTAAAGCAACCACTGCTTAGCAAGTTGATCGAGAACATTGAGAGTAGATTTGCTGAGAATGATATACTTGCGGCATTCTCAATTTTCAACCCAACTAAACTGCCTGACGAATTCGAGTGTTATCAAAGCTCACCAACAAGGAATAATTGAAACTACTTTACCCTGGAATGGCATTCTTTGCTGAGATATTCCTTGTCATTCCTCCACACACAGCGGACTGCGAGCAGGATTTTTCGCAGCTGAAGCTGATTAAAACGTCAATCTGCAACAGGATGAAAGAAGAAACCCTTGATGCATTGCTGAGAATTACACTAGAAGGGCCAAAGGTGGAAGATTTCCCGTTCGACAAGGCTGTTGAACTTTGGGCCAGCAAGAAATCACGAAGGATTAATGTAGACTGTTAAGTACAGACTGTACAGAGCTGCATAGTATTCAGTATTGTAATCTTAATGCATGTGCAGTATGTTGCTTTCAAATTTGTTATCAAATCATTCTTATAAATGTACAAGCCTTGAAATTGTCAATGTGTTTGTCTAGTTATTTATCACGTCTAATTGTTTATCAATTACTGAAATATCACTGCCAAAAAGCAGATCATAGCCTACCCCATGTATGGTCTAATAGACTAATATACAGTACATTACATTAACATACTGTAGATATACTGTACTGTAGAAGCAGCCATCACATGTTGATTGCTCTCTATTTGTTGTGTAGAGTTGCAGATATATGATACATGTATATAATATATTCTATATATCTAATCTCTTGTATTCTGGGCTGACACTACTAATGGGTGTGGCACAGGTAGGCGTGGCACTTGACATTTTGTCCGGCACTCAGTTTTGGCTGGGCAGAACCCTGATTGTATCAACGTTCATATGGCTCGTTAGGGTTCCATTGAAAGATTCCTTCAAAGATTCTGGTTGTGAAAACAAACCAACCAAACAAGACAGTCCAAACCAGATATCGGGCTAACATCTGTAATTTGTTTTGTGTGTGATTAGTATTTATTGTAACTATTCATCAAACTTCTCTAGATTAGAAATGTTGCCATTTATTTCCTCTCTAAATTTTAGCTATCTTTCAATGAGCCATGCTACCCTGATTGTTGCTTTTATCATACCCTGATTGATACACTTGCAATGAACACTATCTCTATAAAGTTGACCACTACTACCTTTGCTTTTCAGGCGTGTTTGTGTGCAGTTAGGATAATTCGAAAGGTCCCGGAACTGATGGAGATGTTTGTCCCTCTTACTCGCTCGTTAATTAGTGATAATAATCATGGTGAGTTGTCTGTGTTGCGGAATTTTAATTGAAATACTGCTTTTTCAGTTTTACATTGCGCACCTTTGACAATCCTTTTAAAATTGTTTGTCCCAGGTGTTCAATTAACAGCTGTCGCTCTTATCACTGAAATGTGCGACCTTAGTCCTGATGTCATATCTCATTTTCGACGAGTAAGTATTGCGCTTCAATGTACAATGAAACCTGTCTATAACGATCACCTCTGTGACCTGAGATAGACAGTTAGCCTTTCTGTCCCTCTTTTAATGTTCTGGCTTCTGCTAATCTGGTGCCTTCAGTTCATTGCATTCAATGTCTTACTGATATGATCACCTTATGTTTTACAGCTTGTTCCCACTCTTGTACGGGCACTGAAGTCACTGCTGCAGTCGGGTTATTCTCCTGAACACGACGTATCAGGCATCAGCGATCCTTTCTTGCAGGTGACATTCGTTGCGATGAATCGACATAATACATGTCTCTCTGCTGGTCCTTTTGTAACCATTTGTTTTTTTTTGCATCAGGTTCGGCTGCTGCGTTTGTTACGCATCCTTGGTATGGCAGACCCCGATGCCAGCGAAACTATGAATGACATTCTAGCCCAGGTTCGTCAATGCCTTGCCAGGACAAATGCACGGGATAATCAGTCGCTCCTTGCTTTATTGGGCTGTGGTAACCTTAGCCTTACAGCTGTGTAGAAAAGCAAAACTTCTGTTGTAGTAAATTGCTAGTGTGAACAACTTGTGATAGAGGTGTCCCTGCCAAAGATACAAGTATCTTTTAGAAATTATTTACTTGTTTATTACCATGGGCAGAAATCAAGTGGGGCCAAGGGGGCAAGTGCACCCCCAATAATAATATTGTATTACTATCTCGCTTCGTTTTCCATTTGATCTTAACCCTTGTCCTGCTATTGACGTGTATACATGTTTTCAAAACAGGTCAAAAGTAGCAACACATAACCAATCAGATAGTTAGTCCTAAGCAAGCAACCAATCAGCAATTGGTGCAGCGACTTCAAGTCTTCATTCAAATAGTTTTACGAGCAGGACAGGGTTAAAACAACACATGAAGCATCATATATGTAGTTTGTAATTAGACCTACTGTTTTAATGGTTCGAGAAGACGCTATCTTTCAACAAAATTCGGGGGAAACATAACCATGCCCCCTTCTAGACAGTTTAGTTCCTTGTCTCATTTCTTGCACTCCGAATATTGTAGACTTGTATCTACCCCTGGTTATAACAGTAGTTAACCCTCGTCCTGCTCATAGAACTAGTTAAATGAAGACTTGAAGTCGCTTTATCGATTACTGATTGGTTGATTGCTAGGGACTAACTATGTGATTGGTTAGATGCTGCTACTTTTGAATTGTTTCGAAAACGTGTATACACGTCAATAGCGGGAGAAGGGTTAAAGTAGTGAGGGTGACATATGAAACCACATGCAATGAGGGCCCTGAAGGTACAAAACTGTATAAATTTCAAGAAACAGGTGTGTCGGCTTTGACTGGCAGCCAAACCCGGGGCATTTGATTGACAGCCAGATAACCTAATCACTCGACTACACCCAGATGAGTACAATACTAGTTTCAGCGTTTGACTCCTTCAAGTTTGGCTTGTAAGATGCAGACCACCATTACCGCACAGTGTGATTGCTTGAGAGAACCGTATGAACAATTTCTTTCGCCTTCATTTCATCTGTAGGTTGCGACCAATACTGAGACAACAAAGAACGTTGGAAACTCCATTTTATACGAGACGGTATTGACCATCATGGACATCAAATCTGAAAGTGGCCTGAGGGTAAGTTACAATCTAGAATAACGTCGACAGCATGTAAAGAGCTCCTCTTTACCATAATCTTGAAATGTAGTAGGGTGATGAAAACTGTCCCAATGGCGTGTTGTAGTGTCGATTGCCTGTTTCGAATAACAAGTTGTAGGCTTGTAATGTAGTGTTAAACTCATCACCATAAATAAGTTGTTTGGCAGTGGTGCTTGGTTTGGTGGGAGCTGCATGGATCCGAATAGCAGAAATCGGTTTGGTGGAGCTGCTTCCCGACGAATGGCAGTAGCCGAGATAGCAAACCTGTCACCACAACCAAGCACCAGTCACACTGCTAAGTCAGTGGAATTCCTATGACTACCTGCTAATGACTTGAAGGGAGCGGCAGGGTGGGAAATTCCTAGCATACCATCCATATCTATGGTGGTGCAAAGCCTAATTGTAGTGCCAGACCCTTACCGGTCAGGTCACGTGATTAACTGATTATATATATATATCGAGGACTGACATTTGGTCAGGGATTCTGGATGATTTAGAATGTAACTCAGATTGGTGAACTGCGTGTCCTTATTGAGCGTCTCGTATGGTTTATGACTCGTGCACAACACCTAATGTTATTGATACATTGCTTGCTACATTAGATAAATAATTGTAATGTAGTGTAACTAATCCACTGGTTCCATGAAATGATGACAGATGTTTCTCATTAGTTGGAAATGTTATTCTTTGTCAGGAACACAATTGTATTTTAGGGATGCTGTTCAAACCAGAATTATGCAAATCTATTCTAACCTGAATTATTGCTTGGTGATTCAAATCTTAGCAGATTATTCGAATGATTTTGGAAATATAAAATTCTGGTTTTTCGATCGAAGGTTATCATTCAAAGGCTTGGTGCGACAATTAAATAACTTTCTGTTCACGCAGTGTGAGATTCTGGTTCCTCCTCTTTCAGATTTTTTAAGGAGATTTTTCTCCAAGGCATAACGAAGATAACTCTATTGTCTTTTTTGATATGCTTTGATTGCACAAACTTTAGCTCGTTCCAAGAACGAAGATCTACACACAGACTTGCATATCACTTGAAAGCCTGGTAGAGCATTGCTCCATGGATGCTAAATTCTTGTTTTTCTCTGCATTTTAGGTCCTTGCAATCAATATTCTCGGCAGGTTTCTGCTAAATAATGACAAGAACATCAGGTTTGCAATCGAAACAATGATTTTATGGTTCGCAAATGATAACAGTGTTCTTGTTATTTATCTATTATTTTATGTTTATTTTATCCAGGTATGTTGCGCTGAATACTTTGCAGAAGACAGTGCTGATGGACAATGCCGCTGTTCAAAGGCATCGCGGGACCGTAGTTGAATGTCTCAAAGATCCAGATATCTCTCTTAGAAGGTAAGTTTTTTGCATGCATCTGCATCTAAGGAGGTCTCACATGGGTTTAGAGAACGCTCATTTCAAAGCAATATATGGAGAAAGCAGAGACAGTGTGTAGATTGCTCAGATTATATGGAACACAATACAATGACTACATGATTGTAGAGGGGGGGGCAGAGGAACATAATTCCCAAATTGGGAAGGGGACCTAGGGAATTGGACTTCGTCCTGAAGGGTAATGCCTCCTCGATAGCATTTTGGCTAGATAATTAATTGGATTGGATACACGAATGAATGCTTTAAAGAACTTCTGTAGAGTTGTGATAAATGTATGTACATTTTGTTTACATTTCTTCTTTGTAGACGTGCTGTGGAGCTTTGCTTTGCTTTAGTGAACTCAGGCAACGTGCGCAGTATGATGAAAGAACTACTTGTTTTCCTTGAGAAATGCGACATTGAATTGAAAGGATACGTTACATCCAACATCATAACCGTGGCAGAGAAGTAAGCAGCGATTGATGATTAGTATGTGAATGTGTTACCATTGGCATAGAAGGTACGATAATTGATAAATACCACTATCCTAGAGTGTAGCTCTCTGAAGGTTAGCTGAAGTTCAGAAAGAGAATGTGCTACCGTGGAATTTTTTAGTAGTTGTTTTGCCGAAGTTTCTAAAAAGTATTATTTTTCAAACCGAAAGGCAACATTAGTTTTGCGCTGATTTCTGAGGCTTGCTTAATGTATTGTTGGCATTGTAACAATTAGCTACCTGATGGGGAATTTTGATAGACAGTGGTTCAATCTTGCGCAGTGTTTTGGTTTGCCTACTTTGTTGACGTGCCACAATCCCTATATGGCATTACAAACCTGTATTAACGGCCACCTCTATAAAGCAGCCCCCTGTGTATAAATGCCACACAGAAAGGTTACCTGTCCATAAAGGTCATTTTTTCAGGTCCCAAAAGTGACCGTTATAGACAGATTTCACTGTATTTCTGTGTCCTGCCCAGTGCTGTATAGATTACTTTTTATTTGTAACGAATTACAATTACAAGTTACAGCCGTTAAAAGTAACTGATTACAATTACAAATTACTTTAGAAAAATGTAACGGATTACAATTACAAATTAAACTGGTTTCAAAAGTAACCGTTACAAATTCCTTTTAAAATTACTTTTGCAAGGAAGGACATTCATTTCGCAACAAACCTTTAAAAAGCACATTTTCTCATGAGATC
>OFHS01006248.1:0-10363 GCA_900245855.1 Calvadosia cruxmelitensis | reverse complement strand
TGTTGCTGTCACCAACATATAAAATAGTGTCATCAGCGTAAAGTCCAATTTGACAGAAGTTAATACAATGGCAAATGTCATTGATGTAAATTAAAAAGAGAAATGGGCCTAAAATAGACCCTTGAGGGACACCTGTTAAAAATTTTTCTGTGGAGGATGAAACAAAGTAAAGAGTTTTCAGATATACCATAGCAGTTTAATTTACTTAGAAGAATTTCATGATTAACAGTGCTTTTTTTAAGTCGATACTAACTGCACCGACAAGTTTTTTGTTATGTATTTGATCAAAACAAAACTCAGTGAAAGATAAAACACTTGTTGCTGTGGAATAACGTCGCCGAGTTATGAGTTACGCTTTTCTTCTGTTACCAGAAATCTCTGTGTGGTTGTTCTTGATGTTCACAAGGAAATGAAGTTGTTATATTTCTGACTTATGAGACTGAAGTGAGGATCTGACACCTGCCTTTCCACATCATTTTCTTGACTTGAAAGTTCTTTGTACAACTCTGAATTGATGGCTTTGGAGTATTCAAACATGGATATCTGATGTTTTGATTTTCTGTATGACTGCAGTATAAATTTGGACACAGCGACCTTCAAAGGCGTACAATTTATCACATATACATGCGGTCTCATGTTAGTATGTAAATAAATTTAGTTTCTGTTTTGTTCCTTGACTGAAATGATTCTTTTCCTAGCTAAAAAGAGTTCATGTTATTTTATTTGCATATTGACAGGTAGGATAAGTTGATTGTTATTAATTTGCTAATTTATTTCCACTGCCTTGGATGGGCGTCTGGAGTGATGTTTTGAGTAGACCCTTGGTGCTCTTGAGTCCTTTTGGCGGTTGGACACACGTTGTGATGAGTTTTGACCTCAATATGATGTATAACGTGCTACTTTTGCCATTTGTAGGAATTGCCATTCAAGCAAGTGCAGTTTGTATTAACAACAACAGATGCTCATCCGATATCTGATTCGGTAGTACTCGTCATGGTTACAGGACAACTAAAGGTAATTGAAGAGGCAGATTTGACCGAAAGACGACATGACACTACGGGCAAAACACTCTTCTCGATCAACCAATATCAAAGTAATGTTTTGACTTTTTCTGCAGGCGGACGAAGACGCACCGCATGGGTTTACTCAAACATTTACGCTAAGCAACGATGCTGGTTCTTACTTCATATTGGATAGCATTTTTCGATTGAGTCTTCACCATGGCTGATGGCATTCGATAGCGTGGGCCAGTGGGCTTCACCGTTGAAAATATGGACATTCCGACTAATGACGTTTTCTACGTTTAACTGTGAAAAGGACAACAGAGACCGACTAATCACCATAGCAACGAATGACAGACGTTTTGCTAGTGTCCACATTGCATTGACGCTGGTTTGACCCTTGGTGTTTTCCCAGGCATCTCGGTTGTGATCTTTTAAAGTACATATGATTGATTTTTGTTGCATCGTACAACAATTAGCGATGACAAATTACACGACAACAACAACAGACATTGACGTCCGTGTCATTTGTGTCACATGCCTGTGTCTTAACGAAACCAGTTATTTCATGACAAAGGGAACACTTTGCCAGGATTCATGAGTCCTAGTGGATCTATTGTCTTTTTAAGCAATTCCATTGTCTGGAAACAACCATCACCAACTTCGTCCTTCAGAAAATGGTTTTTCCCCATTCCAATACCATGTTCTCCTGTGCATGTTCCATTTAGTGATAACGCGTGCCTAAAATGACAGGAAAACCACTCTTACAAGCACAGATTTCATTGCTGTCAAATTGGTAACATTTCCCTTCTTTATCAACTAAGAAGTGGAATATAAGCCCAGGGCAGCACAGGCGACCTACAACTTACCAAGTACTAGGCCTACCATAACTATCTACCATTGTGTCAGCATTCATTCTGGTTCTTCAGATCTTTGCCCAAGCGATCAGCTGGTTTTGTTAGTAACATACATTTTTGTACAATGTAGTACAGTTCAATTCTGCCTTCAAGAATTTACGGTTAATGGATTGGGGATCGACGACATTTGAAAGGCATCGACGCAGGCCACTAATTGTGATGTGAAAACATATTTCTGAGAACTTTGGCTACTACATTCCAGTTCACCACGGTTTCACATCTCCTATCTGAGTTCTTTGGCTGTGATTACCATGCGACATTAAACTATGAGTTTCTGCAATCTAACCAAGCGAACTAGCTAGCTAACTAGTGAACTGGTGATGCCCCTCTGTTTTGTCCCAATGTACCTTGCCAAACGGTCGGTAAATGCCTTGACTCTGGCCATCTGTTCCTCGTCTTCCAGCATCATTGGAATGAAACAATGGAAGTTGCCATCACCCACATGACCGAGAATTTCAGCTGAAATAAATCAAAGATAGTCATGACACTAACAATGTCAGTTGGGTTTGAACAGATCCTGATAGCACAAAACAATGTATCACATTAATCAAAGTTGATAATTCCATCGTGACCTCTTTGTAGTAATTTTTGTTATAGTGCTTCATGAAGGTGGAAGGAAATCATGCTTACGAACCAAATCTACGCGTAACAGTCAAACAATTTCTCTATTTGGTTGAAGCTGATTACAGTGAAACCTGTCCACAATGGTCACCTTTGGGACCTGATGAAAAGACCTTTATAGAGAGATGGCCTTTCTGTCCCGGCTGATTGCTATAGAAATTGTCATTTTGGGGTTACAAAGAGTGGCCTTTATCCATAGGTGGCTGCTCTATAGAGGTGGGCGCTAATACAGGTTTGACTGTACTGCATGTATCGGGAGTCAGTGAGACACACGAGTGGACACGAAGGTGACTGTATTCAAACTGAATCAGCGACAGGGTCTCATGACCTATGTCGCAATCATGTAAGAGTCTATCGATTTCATTTCCCATTTGGAAGTCAACTTTCTTCAGTTTGCTACATTGTATTCAAGCAACAGTTGAGTATTTTCCATTGAAGATGGATGACACTTGCTCAATCGCTTATCTCCATAAAATATCTTTTTACAATTATCATATAATTCCTACCGTGGATGCCAGATTGTTTTGCATCTTCAGCAGCCGCAACAACAGCCTCAGCCAAGTTGGAAATAGGAACACAGACGTCAGTTGAAAGACCCTGTTTGGTGAAATGCAGAACAAATTACCACAAGCGCAGTTCAGTTGTGAAACACTACCAGATATGCATCATATAAGATCCAAATGCCATACCTTCGATCCGGGATACGTTGACAAACAGGCATACCACATACTATGCCTTGCTTTCCACAATGCATTCCGTTCTTCAGCCTGCTTTGACCACTTAAAATCTGATCCACCATTCATCTCAATGATTTCCACTGCCAAGTTAAAAATAAAAACATCTCAAAGTACCGGTTTTGCTATTTAACAACACAATTTGCTTTCCTGGATACATTTTACATCATTTTCCAAATATTATATCTTATTAAATGTAGTAGACCTAAGTACCTGTCTTTTCAGCCTGCTCCTCGACTCCCTTGTCAGTACCATGAAATTCGAGAAACAGAGTCGGTGCCACTTTGTAGTCCGTTTTTGAGTAGCGATTGCATGAGGCAATGGACAGTTCATCCATTAGTTCTGAAAATCAAACGGACAATGATACCAGGAAAAAAGCCTACAAGTCTTCAAAACTCCAGAAATAAACAAGCCTAAAGTCTTCCAGTGGAAATGTCACAACCAACATTAAAATAAGTTAAGACTATAATTGATGTTAACAGTTGAAACAAGTTAAATAGTAAATGCTTGAACCAAAGACCAGCTTGTCACCATGGGATTCGGATGTAATTTCCTTATCTTTTAATAAACTGATTTCATAGCTATGAAGATTGACTTAGACTGTTGATCAAATAAACACGCATGAGTCCTTGTAGGCTGTCTAAGTGTCTATTACTGTGCATGAGGGCTGAAGTCCAACAGCAGTCACAAAACACGCTAGAAAAACTATATAATGCTAATCCAATGCCCTGAATAATTCAATTAATAGCCAAACATGCCGGTTAATGCCACATCATCGCTTTATTAATATCTCCCTCTGAGATTCCTCAAGTGTGCACGTTTCTTATTGTAAGCTCTGTTGATGCAACCTCGGTTATTATCAGGACTTGTTTAATATCATGTTTTTATTCTGTCTCACGTTCGTGAAGCCTGTAATATTAACTGAGTTGTAAGTACAGTGAAACCTGTCTATAATGGTCACCCTTGGCACCTGTGGAAAATGACCTTTATAGACAGGTGGCCTTTCTGTCAAGGTTGATTTCTATAGAAAGTGTCATTTGTGGTATGAAGATTGGTCTTTATAGACAGGCGGCTGCTCTATAGAGGTGGCCGCTAATACAGGTTTGACTGCAATGCATTTCAAATCAAATGGGAAAAATAAAGCTCTAAGTGTTTCTACCAGTCTGGGGACATACCAACCCTGGCAATTGGAATGCCACATTGCATGATCATGACTGAGCTGTCAACGGCATCTTTGATGGAGGAGAAAGAGCAAACGGCCGCGAGAACCTATTAGGACAAAAACTCAACATAATCAGTCCGAAAATAGCTCCCGTCCAACATGGAACCAGGCTGAATACTGTTTGAAACAGGAAGTACTTACGGCTTCAGGAATAGGATACATTTTAACCGTGGCTTCGGTGATCAGTCCGAGGGTGCCTTCTGAGCCGGTGAATAAATTGGTCAGATTGTAACCAGCGGATGTTTTCCTGACATAAAATATTGATTTAATTGATGCGTGAAACAATTAGTTAAAAGACAAGCTATTGCAATGTAAACTACAGCGCGAAATGACAGCTGCAGCCATTGAGTGCGTCTAACTTTGTTCTTCTCCGTTTTCCAGCCGTGTTGAGGATGGTACCATCCGGTAAGACTACCTCAAGATTGATGACATTATCCCGCATTGTACCGTATCTATAATAAAACAACTGTGAATTACAACTACTGATAAAAAGGTAATCAACAACTAATGTGGCCCCACCTGCAAGTACCAACCTCACAGCATTAGTTCCGGATGCACTCGTGGCAGCCATACCACAGATAGAAGCATTTGCGCCCGGATCTGGGAAGCGGAAATATAATCGATAAGTACATCTGATGGAGGGAGCAGGATTTGTAGTTTGAGCAATGCACGACTTAATATATAACAAGTCTGCATATGGCGTCACCTCTGGGACATGAGAAAAATGACCTTTATAGACAGTTGGCCTTTCTGTCCAGGTTGATTTCTTTAGAAAGTGTAATTTTGGGGTTCTGAAGAGCGGCCTCTATACACAGGTGGCTGCTCTATAGAGGTAGCGGCTAATACAGGTTTGACTGTAATAGAAAACCCTACCAATCGGGAACCAGAGGCCAGTGTCGCGACAGTGGCTGTTGAGTGCTTCTCTGCTGACACCGGGCTGAACAACGGCATGGAAATCCTCCTCGTGAACATCAACGATTTCATCCATCTTGGTGAGGTTGACAGCCACGCCACCCTGTCAGGAAATATGACGAAACCATGAATTCTGAAAACCTCTGTTAGAGACATTCCATTTAGACAGGCAATCGTTCGTTAATGGTTTGGTAGCAAAAACTAGTAGCCATGACAAAAGTCAATCGCATGCTAACTAGGCGCTGCTGCGGCAATCAAACACGATGGTAACGATGCGTCACTCGCAGTGATCCTACCTTTAAGGGAACAACTCCTCCTTCCAGCCCTGTTCCGGTTCCAAACGGAACAACCGGTAAGCGATTTGCAGTGCATACTTTCATCACCTCACTGACTTGAGCGGTGCATTGTGGGAATACAACGGCATCCGGCAGTTGTGTCTTGTGGTATGACTCATCGTGACCGTGTTGATCTCTGACAGCATCTGCCGTTGACACATTCTTATCACCGCAGATACTCTTGAAGCTTGCCAACACAGAATCATCAATGGCAGGCTAAAATTAATCATTAAACCAATCAGTGCCAAATCAATGGCTAATCGGCAGGAAAATTTGCTCTTCATTTGTAATCGAGGCATAAATTAAATCTTAAATTAATCACATTTCTGCCATAGTTCTGCATGCCACTTCTTTAAGAAATAGCGAAAACTTCAAGTGTATCATAATTCTTATTGGACATGACTTCTGCATCGTCTCTGGGGCTTTGCACCTTACACGTGAGATCCAGTACTGAGCAGACGTAAGCTAATGTAATCATCTGGAGGGTCATTGTCTGTTCAGTCAAATAGCAACCATGCTACCACGGCAGGCCAGGCACAGCAGACATACTCGACTTAACCATGGTGAACTATTAGCAAGAGAACGCCGTCATATTTTAATAGCAAGGTGAACTTACCGCTGAGCTTGTCAGTAATCTCGTCCGTCTTGCAAAGACAACTCGAAGCAGACCGTTTGATCTGGGCCTCACGGATCCACACAAAGCCATGACTCCAGATGTCTCTTGGTTATAACATCAACCAGGAACAGCTAGCGTGTCCCAATTTGCAGTATTTTTTGTGGATTTATGGACAAGCACAGACAAGTGAAAGTGGAATACTGCATAATGTATTGTCAGTGCAGTAAGTCATGCCCTGATCGACCTCCTTCTCGCCATAATATCAAAACAATCCATTTTCATTGAAACGAGGTCACATAAGACGTCTCACTTGAAATCGATTTACAGTAAATCATAATTTAAATTTAGGGAATAGATATTCATCTGATGCCAGGTATAGTGAGTTGTTGCTCGCGCTATTCGTCCAATAGTCTGGCGGATAGTATTAGAAATCGAAGTTGGAGCTAGAAATAGGCTTAGGACTAGGGACAGATAAGTGCTAAGGAATAAGGTTAGGAGTTAGGGGCTAGGGCTAAGGGGTACGGTTAGGGAAAGTGTTCTGTCTAAATTGATGGGTTAGTTTCAGCTGATGTTGTTCCTGGATGGATGTAAGGGGGTAGCTATCCCAATTTAGTACTATTTTGGGATATGAAATATTTCCCTTATGGAGAGGTTACTTCATCCATAAGGAAAAGTTAGAAAGAGACAAAGGATCGTTCCTTCATCTTCAGCTCAAGCAATCTGTAAATTTTACCAAATTCAAAATTGATTGTAAAAGCTATATTGTAAATGCAACTGAGTGATTTTTGACCATCCTGTACATAATTCTTTCTTTTTATATTGCACAATTTTTATACCTTTAATCTATGTATTACATTTGTTATTAGTTCTGCTCCATGTAAAAATGTCATCCTGTAACTTATGGACTTCAGAAAAATAAAGTCACACACACATCACCAGCTGGATCTCCATCTGTCAGATTTTCTAACAGAAAGTCGAAATACAAAACCGACAACAAGAATGGCAATTGATGAATTAGGGATCAGGTATTCCGTAGTGCCAGCTTATTAGACTTGCCTTCCTTTCTAAAGAAATTCCATGGTCGCTCGTGATGTGCTGTGTGAGTGCCATTGTGTAGCACCACACGCCATGGGGGTACTAGACGCTTTGAAAAGCACAAACTGCCATATCGCAGACAGCACGCACGCTATTAGACTGATCACTTATGGGGTAGCGCGAAGCTCTTTACAACTCAAATCGCGTGACGCATGGATTATGAACAGGTGTGGCAATGTCAGTCGGCAGAGGGCGTGGCATTCAGGACATCAAGATGCCGACGTGGTGGGTCCAAATGCAGCTCAGCTATGACCTAATTAAAGCTCCAATGCAAGAGGCATAGAGGCCTAGAGACACTAGTATTGAAAGCATCATTGGAGAGGGAGCGAAGGAAAACTATGAAGGATGCTGCTAGTAAAACTTACTACAATAATTATAGTATACGTGTCTGTTTGCATTTCAGAGCTGTTTCCTAAAAACGTAACTTTTAACCGGATAATTTTACTAATTGAATTCTCTCAGTTCGATGCAACCACGATCAGCCGCTGGCAGCTTGAATCATTTCTAAGGAGCCAACTAGAAGCCTACGGCAGTCCTCAGATTCGACGCGGCGTCGTCTTATGCAGAGAGAAATGCATAGCTCTGTTGTTTGGGTTAATCTTCTGGTTTACATTGCTTGATTCATGCCGCTGCAAAAGCGTGGAAATTTTACAGCTGACGGACGTGACCTTCTGTGATTGAATTATTCAGATCAAATCGTATTAATATCAAGATAATTTCAATATGATACAGATCAACCCCATCAAATATTTACCACTTCGAAATGCCAGGATAGACTCATACTTTCGTCTGATCTTGAATTTGTGATATTTATATTGAATAAACACCTCTTTTAAGTTAAAAAGTCAAGCACTTCAACTCGACTTAGAGAATGATCAGATTGAAGTCGACATTGACAGACACTACGAAGAGCAATATGACGCTTCGCTCGATTCTATTGCTGACAATCGTTGTCATGGTGGTGATTACGTCAACAGAAGGTTACCTGGCTGGAGCGGGGAAATTCGCTGCTGGAAAACGGGGAATTAAGGTCAGTTTAACGACAGGATAAGGCTACATGATATTGCCGCGTATTTATGGAGTGCTCTAGGCATTCTTTGAAGTAAATCATCATGAAAATATCCATTCTGTCTTATTTTTTGCGTAGGGCATACATGGTCGTCGCTATTGCAAAGCCGTCTTGTCGTTTTGCAAGAAGAACTTGAAAGACAGTCCAGCCAAACGAGAGATGGAAGACCTCGCCGAGGCGTACGAATTGGAAGAGAGGAAATGAGAATGCGCCGGCAAGGCATAGATGGAAATGAAGCACTGAACTGCTCAAGCCGTGATTAGATTGATACGATTATAAATGGTTAAAATGGGTACTACAGAATGATAAGCCGTGAGGGTATAGTCGCATGAATTAGCTCCCCTCGGAATGCCGAAGGACTAGACTGTTGTAGGTTAGAAGAGAGGTGTCGATTAAATCAACCAATTAAAAGCACATGTTGGCATTCTTCATGGCTTCGTATTCTGCGTGTTCTCAGTCGCCAAACTGTGCGAGGGTTACCTTGACAACGGAGCAAGTCTCTCTTTTGGTTCCTTCACTCGAGGCCACGCGGGGCAAGATGGCGGGTCACTTCTCAGGTAAAGACTTCGATGTTGATATTTTGGGGTTTTACATTCTGCAATGCAAGACTCCGCTGTCCGTTTCTAACATTTCATGTGTATATTAGTAAACTGTTCTTTAGTTAAAAGCATTTATACTTGCCACCTTGTCAGGATTAGTACAGAATGTCGACTTCTCTGAGCAGCAGTAACTGTTTGGCTGCTGGGTCGCTTTCAGTTATTTGTAGCAGCTACTCCAGCTAGCACTAGCAGTGACTATTTAGACGGTTAGACCATGTCCTACCCCCTTTTTCAGAATAACTACTTTAACTAGTAGTAGACCTAGGTAGCTGCTTGCGATTTTTACGCGTACGAGTGCCGAGAACGGATTCGTTTGTTAGACCATGCTCTTTTCTCAATTTCCCCTTCGGAAGGGGCTGCAGAAGTATCCTGAGCATCTGTGGAGCAGCCGTTTAGTTCTATTTAGGACCGTTTGACATGACATGGTTATTCTGTTTCCGGTGAAGGGAAGCAAAAACATAGCCGAAAGACTCGTGATTAACTCGAAAGGCACTTCGCAATGCGTTAGTGTTTGACAACAATGGAATGGAGCCGTTTATTTCTGAAGTCCATACGTTACAATGTAAGTTTTTTATATGGAGCAGAACACAATTGTAGCAATTGTAGCTCCCACCTGGCTGTGTTCCGAAGGTCCTCAGTCTGCTGAAGACACCGCCAGAATCCGGCTAAAATGTGAAGGTGTCGTTTTTCATGAACATAGTTCAATTGTCCACAAGTGAAGCATTATAGGGCTCAGGCCATACATTTGCCAGTTATCGTTCTGCTTGAAATAGGACTGACTTCATACTCACCACCAAACTTTGCTAGGTTTATAGGCAAGCAGCCAGACTTTTAGGAACACAATCATACATCTGCTGGCCTTTCAAGCTCATTGTCAGTGACCACTCTAAGCTACCAGCCTACTTTAAGCAACTGGGGTGTCATTGTTCAAAATACATTAACACAAATCCGGCTGGATTCAGACGGGACAGGATCAGTGATGTAAAAGTTACAAAAAATAAGTAACTAGTTACATTTTAAAGTTACTTGCTTTACTCAAGAATAAGTTACAGTTACAAGTTACTCAGTCGAAAAAGTAACTTTTTTGACGTTACAAGTTACTTCAAACCAAATGTAACTTTTCGTTAAAAGTTACAAGCTACTTCTATTTTTAGCAACATTTTTGAAAACAAAGAAATTCAAAACAACATTCAGTTTCCGTTCTGCCATTATACGGCATTTAAATATCAATGGCAAAAGGCA
>OFHS01006247.1:0-10363 GCA_900245855.1 Calvadosia cruxmelitensis | reverse complement strand
TGCGGACAATGATTGAATATACTGTCTAGCCGACTAATACCTACGTGTGGTCTGTCAGTATCTTACACCCTTGTGGATTTTTAAAATAATCTTGGTAAGCTGTTCACGTATGTGTTGGTAAAACTCTAAGATTTCATGCTTGTATTTGAACTTCAATGAAACTATATCAACTACACGTGTTTGTTCAAAATATTATTTCCTGCAATCACGAACAAGAATCTACATTCTATACGACTATAACAAAACTTTTGATAAAATAATGAACGATTTACAAGGAGAGAAAGAATATTGTATTGAAAATGTCGAGGATAGAATTAAGAAAAAAAGAAAACATTCGTTAAATACTGTTATGGCAAAGGTGATTATAAAAAGGGTGACCTCATTGATGAATGAAAAAGAGAATGTTTCTTTTTCAAGATTTCTTAATATTTTGTCGCCTCTTATTTGAAAATTGGCTTGGGGAGCATTTTCATTAAATCTAGAACTTCGCGAATTCAAACAGTTGCATTAAACCGCAGAGTGGTCATAAATAAAACCAACATTACCACATCAATAAATTTGATTTCAAAATTCGCTGCATGCCTCTGCTGAATTGAAAACGGCTGTTCTGAGGTAGATGCGTCCCCTAACACCTGAGTAGGGGAGATACAATGGTACAGTGAAACCTTGTTAATATCACTATATTCTTCCAGTAAAAGTCGTGATAATAATCTGGAACAAATAGTCGTTTTTGACAGAGCTTGCTTCTCAAACCGACAGGTTGTGATATCAACTGAGGTGTTATTAACGGGGTTACACTGTATCTCCCTTACCCGAATGTAAGTGAACATGTCCCTAATCCTCCCGACTACTAGAATCATGAACAGGGCTGGTGTATCCCTTATCAGTCACTCCGTAAGCAGGAGACCGAAAACAAATACAAGTTAAAAGCAAAACAACGTGAAATTCGATCAATAGCATTCCGATTTTCGTGATATTTCAGAAAATTGAAAAAATCTATTCAGAAACGTTGGAAAAGTAGTTTGAAATTGTTTGAGTTTAGATTGATTGTCCCCATAATCATTCACCTCTGAAGTTGAGGATTCGAATCACCTTCATGGCAGAATAGTCGATTCCAGAAAACCTTTCACCGCGATACTGAATGTGAAAGATGTGTTTTCAGGTCTGTTATGTTTTGATCCGTTGTGATCGAAATGTGTATGTGTGATCTGTGCAGATCTGGATATTGTGGTAGTCTGGACACTAGTCTCAAGTAACACGTGTACGTCGCTTTGTATAATTGTATTATGTTTGATTATTACATGTTTGGTCTTAATCAAGAGCTGTGTTTACCTTACTTGATAGCGATCGCAACAGATGTGTTCTATGTAGAACGAGCGTAATCATACGGAGAGCAAGACAACAGTGTCTTCGGTCGTGAGACGTCATTCAGGAATGAATATAATTCTAGATTACATTAATTTACAGATAGATAGATAGATTTTTTATTCGACCATCAAAACAATGTTAATTACATAGAAATATGATTTGAAGTAAAAAAAATACATGGTCAGGAACTCAGGATCATCCCATAAGCACAAATGCTTGTTTGTTTGGGAAGCCCTAGAATTACAGTGTTATAGATGAATATGAAAGGAGGCTATATACTGAACAGAGGTTGACTTAAAGAGGTTGAGTAAGCGAGGCTAATTCACCACAAGGTCTGATCCATGTGAAGGGTTGACATGCTGCAGCTCAGTACATCAATAAGTCAATATCATCATTAAGTGTATTCTCTTATAAGTACATAATGACCTTCTGATCAAACTTGATTTTCTTAATACTTTATTAAAATTTTCAACAACCTTGTTGATTTGAAAATGGATGATTGATGACGTCATGGAATGGAAAGGAATACGAATGAATGCTCTTCGAAGTTCGAACAACCTATACAGCACAGTACAGGCATATCCCGAAATGCATTAAAATTGAGCTTAGTGAGCTCCCAATGCATTTTGGGGTTCATATGATTTTCAGGAACGCAGGCAGGAAACTAGTTTGAACTGAAACCGACACATTGTTTGACTATCAAGAACGATTTGATCCTAGGAGTTTGACAATCACAGAAAAGAGTACGGTTGAGTGAATTTCAAGAAAAGAAATGTTCTCGTGGCGTCAAAACGATTCGGAGGCCTGAGTTGATATGAATATTTTTGACAGCCAAGAACAATCCTTGAAATCGACTGTCATTGTCAATTAAGAATATGATTTAACGGGTTACAAACAAAATCATTTCTGGTGTCACCGCGTTTGGCAGAGGTCAACTAGCATGAATTCTTAAATACATTGCGACTGTCATTGGTCAATCTGCTTTGCGCAATCTCAGTGCATTTCGGTATATGAGTGAGTAAACTGCTTTGTTTGAAACGCAATCAACCATACTCTTAACAATGATGGTCAATTTCGAGGACTGTTGTTGGCTGTCATTATTATCGACTTCAACTCAAAATCACGTGCCAGCAAACACTTGCATCCCGACATGCAATAGGACTGCGCTTCGTCAATTGAGTCCTGGGCTTTGTAGCTGTCGCGGTATGCGAACCATGCGGCAGTTTTACTCAACAGCAAAAAAAGGTACGCGAAGAGCATAGCGTGCAGAGAGCATCAAGAAATCCCAGAATTTCATTGTACTTGAATTTGAAGCCGAATTCATTTTTCATTCACAACATCTGTACTTCAGAGCATCTCATAAATCAACTACACAGCTACATGAACATGCTGTGCAATCAGCAATCTCAAGATATATACCAGACAAGGTCTGTAATTGTCTTTAATGACTAGTTTTCGAGTCGAAATAAGAATTCTATATTCTAAAAGATGAGTCCAAGATTTACATCAAACTAGCTAGACGGAGTTGCTTGTCCCAACGACAATGAATACGCCGTGAGAAAATCTGATGCCTGTTTTGTTTCCAAGAAAGTCACTGTATCCTTGATCCAATCGGTCGCCAATTGTCGCGGCAAACCACGAAGCAAGGTCATGAATTTGACAGCTTGCTCTAAGTCTCCCGCCTTGACGTGAAACCTCGCTTTGGCTAAAACAGCGTATGTGTCAATCTCGTTTGGATCAACTGCATCGGCGATATGTTCAGCGGTGTTCACATCGAATGTCAGCCACGACCGTACCCATGACAACGCGTATGTCCATAGGGAGCCTCCGTTTTCGTCAACCATGGCAACGCGGCGACAAATCGTGTGCACTTTGTCGAATCTCTCTCGCAGGAATTCCTCCGTGTTGACACCAGATTCAGATGCCTGGTTGGGAATCGTTTGCAAGGCGGCGAAAACATCGCTGTTGTGATCTGAAGGGAAAGAAAAACATGAAATGTCAGTTTTAAAACGTACTGTATCCTGTTGAATTCCACTTTAAGCGATAGTTCAAATAATGCAGTAACATGTTTGAGTAAAACCATAGACAATATTTACTGTCTTTCGTTTACTAGCGCAGATGCGATATTCGCCATTACAGTAATTATGCATGGCGTCATGTCAATTTGCCAAGCGCAGTCCTAATGCATGTCGGGACACAAGGGTGTTTTCAGACACGGCGATTTGAGACATGGCAGCCAATGCAAGGCTTACCTGATGTGTTGCCAATAGCAACAATCTCTGGCACTAAGCTCCTTGACTTTCCAACTGTAAATTCGTCGCCCATAGCAACAGCCAATGACTGCACCGCCAGCAGGAGCTCCTGCGCCTTTCTCTGGCGGCATTCGATGTCGTTCAGCAAATCGACAGAAGCCAAAATGGCCCGTAGACGCGCCAGTAATATGCTTGCGTCGTGCTGATGTTCCAACTCTTGATCTTGCAGGCGACGCGTCGCATCCGCCTTGTGCTGTTCGGAGAGCTCTTCGGCTTGGACGCGCACGACATCGCTGAGATGGTCGCGATGCGCTGCCGCTTGACGTTTCAGTTGACGGCGAATCTCCGCCTCGTACTTACTCAACAAATTGGCCTCCTGTTGTGTAAACAACAACATAGCAAGGTTAAAGACAGGATGAGGCAATGCACTTTCACGTTTCAAAACACCAGCCGCGGCATAATCATCTTCAAGCTGACCAAATGGGTCAGCTGATTACTGCAACGGACAACTGTCTGTTTTGGATCCACGTGAAATTCATTAGACTGGGTGGTACACGCCGTTGAGCTCAATCAGAGGATGACCACCAAAAAACAAAGACAACGAAATCAGATTCACCAAGCAGGCTCTAGCGACCACCTCCGTCAAGCTGCTTCCCTTTTTGACGCCTACAATAATACGCCTTACCAGAAATGTACAGCGCAGGCAGCTTGCATGCAAGTGGGAAACAGGCACAAATCCTTCATATGCATCCATTTAGGAAACTCATATTTAGAAATTCAATTTTGAATCACACATATGCGAAATCTGCCTATAGAATATGCCAGCACTTTGATTTCGAATACGCGGTATGTAGTGTAGTGCTAATGTCCTACTTGCTTCATCGGCTCTTTCCAGGGTGACCAGGGCGGCCTTAAAGAGAGGTCTTGCCTTCAATTCCAACATTAAATCTTGCCCACTACATCATCAATAGTTCAATACATCAATCAGTCAATCACACCAATCGGGTCGTATCCTCACCAATTTTTCCCGCTCGCTCAAAGCCTCCTTCTTTAACGCCTCGGTCCTGGCCTCTAATTGCGACAACAGCTGTGCCTCGCTTTCCTGCTGCTGCGAGGAGAGCAACTGCTGCAGTCTCACTTTCTCGTCAACTTTCTGTTGTTCCAGTGCACGCGTCAGCAATTCGCTCTTCTTTAAAGCGTACGCCAAGAGGGCCTTGGATGCGCCATCTTGTTTTCCATCGTCGCTTGACTTTGCCATCGATTCTTTGACCATGTCGTGTAATTCAGGCGCAATGTCCTTCAACTCTTTCGTCAATTCTTGCTCCGCGTGTCCAACCAACTGATGGAAGTCATTCATTCGCTCTAAGTCTGCGCATGCGTTCTTGATCTCGCCAGTACATTTCTCAAGGTCAAGGTAGACGCGAGCACCGAGATCTGAGGCCAAGTCGGCAGTTTTGCTAGCCCCGGAATGGCGTACGGCCCTGATCATGTGTTCCAATTTATTAACGCTCTCTTGCACGCGGGATTCCAAAGATTTAGCCTCGTCGATTTTCGACTGTGATTCACGTTCAGCTGCTGCAGTGGCAAGCCAGATGCTATCATAGTCGGGATCTGAACTCGAGATAGAAAGCGCCTTTCCTAATTGCTCCACGTAGGCTTTGATAGACGAGGCTGCCTCTGTTTGAAGAGCAATAGCGCGGTCTCTCAACAACCTGAGGTCGTCGGCTGACGCTTGCAGAAGGACCTCGAGGGTTTGTGGATCGCTGGGGTCAGTGTCAGTAGTGTTGTTGTCAAGGAAAACTGAGCCTTCTGCGCTGTCATCATGGCGCTGTTCTTGAAGCGGTTGCTCGTCTTTTAGCGGGGGTTCAGGCGTAGCAGGGCTTGCATCCATATGCGGGGGACCTTTCACAGATTCTAGCAAAAGATGAAAATCGCGTTGTTAGAGTAAACAGCAACACAAACAATAGCAAACAATTATGCAAGCTGTCTTGATGAGCACATATTTCAAGTGACTACCTGTCGTGAGCGGCCACCTGGCTTACTTTGAATGGTTAAATAGCACGAGCATCATGAAGCAACTTTGAAAGTTCCTGTAACTAGTTACTTTCCTGACAGGTAACTAGTACCGTTTGAAAGGTACTTTTAGAGAACAGTAACTTTGAAGAGTAACTTTTCATAGACGGTACAGTCAAACCTGTATTAGCGGCCACCTCTATAGAGTAGCCACCTGTGTCTAAAGGTCATTCTTCATAACCCCAAAATGACACTTTGTATAGAAGCCAACCCGGACAGAAAGGCCACCTGTCTATAAAGATTCGAAAGATTTGAGTCGTATCGATCGCGAGCTGTCAAAAAATCGAATATCTAAATTCAATTGAACAGCATCCTTAAACACAATGAATCGTCACGTCCAAAGAACATTGACAAGAATGATGGAAAACGTTGGAATTAACAGCCACGCTTGATTTAAGATCAACTCTATAGCATTCCCAACTGACGGAAGACAAAGTGACTAATAATACTGCAAATATGACACATTGAATATGACCGCCACTTGTTTCTAATTTTAATACTGTAGCATTATGTACCACATTTTTGACACACGGTTATTAATCAATATTATCTTTTGTAAAATACTGTACGCTCGTCATTCTGTAAATGGCGCCTTCTATATGCAACTAGCTACCCATGTATCTAAGTTAAATATATACCTAAGCAAACAAATACTTAAAAAAATATACAGATAAAAATAAAAATAAAATAAATAAACAAAATAAATAAATAAATATAAATTTTGTCAGCCGTGAACTGATGACAGCTACATGTGCTTGGTCTGAATATCGAATCATACCGCTCAGCAAATCCAATTGTGGGAAGCTAAACTGATATTTTATGATAATTATATTCATTTACAGTAGTCTCAGACAATCGGACGAGAGTAGATATCCATAGTCACGGGCTCACGGCTTACAAATTAAATCTAGAATATAATGGCCACCCAGGCACCCACCATGATCACTCGTTGGTGTCGTAGATACTACTGCTTTTTCATCGCCAGCTGAATTGCCTTGGTGTTCCTGCGATTTGTCCACGGCTGCCTCCTTCTCACGGCTCTTTGACTCGTCAATCTTTGGAGTTGCATCCGATGTAGCCTTTTTCGTAGGCTCCAATACCTTTTCTCGCTCAGCTTGTGCTTGTTTCTCTAACTCTCTTTTGCGGTTACTGATGTCTAAGTCAACACTCGATACGGAGGACTGGTCAACGGATGAAACGGTGACGACTTGCGACGGCGGCGTCGGAGGGTCGGCTGAAAAGAAAACCGAAGCACTTGAAGAACACAACAGAAAGTGGTGGGCAGAGGGGGATTTCAAAACAGTATAAGTGTATAAGTCAGTTCATTTCAAAACCGCCACCGAATAATATCAAGCTCTTTAAGGTTTAAAAGCGTGCACTTTCTATTTCACATCTTTTGAAGCAAACTCCATTACAGTCACAGTACCATGTTTGTATTCTGCACCAAGGTGGTGATATCAATCAAGTTATATCACTAGCTGTGTACAGTCAAAACCTGTCAACAAATGCCACCTGCCTTAGTTACAAAGCTACCTGTGTTGCGAGACCATATGCACATTATCTCTTGAAGATTCAAACACTCTATGGAACCCCCTCAGAGAGAACACTGCTGGACTTGTCTGTATTTAGATTAATCAATAATATTGCTTGTTTTTGGTTTATGTAAATTGTTAACCTTTACATCTTCGGTATGTTGTCATTGAACAGTTAGTAGTCAGTCACTGTCCATCCAGTGTCACAGATAGTTGGATCCATCAGTAGATGTAGGCTTGTTGTATTGCTAGACACGAAGAATGGGTTGAAATAATTGTTTTGTTGCTGAAACCTGGTGTTGTTTGGTTGCATCAAGATTATTGGTCGGTTGGGTTCAAAACAAAGATGAACTATACAGTCCCATATGAGATCGACAGAACACCGCTTATGCATGAAATTAAAAAGTAACCATATAGAATGGTGACATTACATTATATACCTTCAGGGGGAGTGACTTCTCCTTCCTCATCCTGAAACAAAAAAGAACAGAGAAAAAGCATAAGCTATGGTTTTGTAAAAAAAATAAGATTCAGGGACAGTATAATCTGACAAAACCCTACATCTGCTAGACTAGCGTATATTACAGCGTAAAAGCAGATATCATGTTTAAGATGAACTCAAGTTTCAAACAAATACTTAAAAAAATATACAGATAAAAATAAAAATAAAATAAATAAACAAAATAATAAATAAATATAAATAAATCAAGTTTAAGATGAACTCAAGTTTTCCCTTAAATCTGTAGTTTTAGAGCAATTCAAAAATTAGCACATCTGTATAAGCTGAGATGGCATTTTAAAACAAATAGTTTGGGGCTAGTAGTGCAGTTGACGGTTTGTAGCCTACATCGTAAGACACGGTATTAAAACTGTGCTACTATTGATAAATTGTCAAACAATATCGTCATCATTGACACAAGTTAGAAGGTCAGCATGTTAGCTATTTCCAGAAGATCAGCTTGCCAAAACGGTACACCGGTTCTATCTTATAATGGATCAATTGACAAAGTCCAGCACTGATTCAGGTGCTAAATGACATTCAACGGCACTTTAAAATCAACTAAAACGCACATAGACATAATTATGAATTCATGGCAGTCATAGAGAAGCCTACATCAATATATTTATAATTAATCAAAGGGCTGCCATTAAGGTTGACATTTCAACCTAATTTCATAATTTTAGCTTGGTTGTTTTTAGAGGGTGTAGACGACGAATCAATCCCGTTTTGATTGGGTAATATTAGCACATGCGTGGTACTTTTCTTCTTACTTAAATATTGTGTGAAAGCTTAGATAAATCGACTGTGGCGAACAACTTGACAACGATAAGACACGCGGTATGAACATTATACAATTTATTCTTGATCTATTTGCCGTATATTAATTGTTAGATTTATTCTCTTATTGATCTTTAGTATCTGATTTATTTCTAGTTTAAAACACACTTACGATTACGTTCACTTACATTTACAAGTTATAGGATTTATTCCTTGGTAAAATATCTGGTCTCCGTGTTACAAATTGTGCCTATTCTCTTGTCTCAATCATCATCAACCTAATGTTTCTGTGGGGTTCGCGGGCCACTCTCCATTGCAAGAACACGCAGCTACAGAGGGTGTTTCCTCTTTACGTGATTTCACATGGTTTTCATGCGTTCTTGGATTCATAGAGCTAACGGAGCCCTATCAAAGTAAAGATTTAACTGAATACGTAACTGCAATAGCATTGCAAATACAGTAAAACCTGTATTAGCGGCCACCTTTATGGAGCAGCCACCTGTGTATAAAGGCCACTCTTCATAACACCAAAGTGATACTTTCTATAGAAATCAACCTGACAGAAAGGCCACCTGTCTATAAAGATATTTTTTCAGATCCCAAAGGTGACCAGTATAGACAGGTTTTACTGTATATCTAATGGTTATTTAATCATTTTGATATTTCTGCTGTTGAGACATCTCTCTATTGTTGGCCCAATTGTTACATTTCAGACAAAATAAGAACTGGCATCGACAGTTTGAGATAAAGTGAAACCTGTCTATAACGGTCACCTTTGGGATCTGATGAAAATGACCTTCATAGACAGGTGGCCTTTCTGTCCAGGTTGATTTCTATACACAGATGGCTGTTCCATAGAGGTGGCCGCTAATACAGGTTTAAGATATACCTCCTCTTTCAGCTTGAATTTCTTCATCTTTAACATGCTACCATCTTCCAGGACGACAGAAGGGGATTGATATCTTTGCCTTTCGTCTGGTGTGAGGAGGAGCTCACCGTACAAGGAGTTGAACATCTCAGAGGCATAAGGAACCCTGTCTTCTAATTGGGAACGGAATTGCTTGTCATAATTGGCATATATGACGGCTGAGCCTCCCGCAGCGGCCAATCCAAACGCCATGGCACCAACATATCTCAGAGTGAATCCAGCAGTACTGTGAACAAAGACAGTCAGTCATGTCATTACATTCCAAAAAGGATTTAATTTATACCTAAGTATGGAAGACCACCTAACACAAGATCATAATGCTGTTTGATTAATTAATGTTCCTGAGGGCAGCGGCAGTACTAAACGTTTAGAGTTCATCAGTATAAAACTGCAATGTTTGCTTCTCGTTTATGTGACTAAAATGGTGATCCAGCTGGACAGGTATAAGCTTGAATAGTAGAGTTACAGTAAGGATTGCGGGGACAAAGCCTGTTTCTGTGATGAAAAAGCATGCGGCTGAGCACAAATCTCAGGATCTGTGGTGGCTGCGGATTCAGCTGGCCAGCCTTTTGCGACGGAAATCTCCTTCGTGTAGTACATAAATTCCATTCAGGCGCAAGAAAAACAGAGAAACTGCTGAAAACCTGGTAATACTAGCGTGTTAGAAGGCATCACACGCCTTTCGCCATACGGTACACGACGCTAATGCTACCAAATTCAAAATTGATTGTAAAAACTATAATAATTGTAAATGCTACTCAATGATTTTAGACCATCCTGTACATAATTTTTTCTTTTTTATCGTACAATTTTTTATATCTTTAATCTATGTATTACATTTGTTATTAGTTCTGCTCCATGTAAAAAAGTTACACTGTAACTTATGGACTTCAGAAATAAAGTCACACACACACACACACACACACACACA
>OFHS01006246.1:0-10363 GCA_900245855.1 Calvadosia cruxmelitensis | reverse complement strand
AACACAAATGTCAAGCTACATCTGTGCAAGAACTGGACACTTTTAATGACTACTTTGCGTCTGTGGGATCCAGTGTCCATCACCAAATTCACGACACTAACTCACACTCTTTGCCATCTTTTCACAATATTGAACAAGTTACTGACCAATTTACATTTCATGAAGTTACAGAACTGGACATTATTAGAGCTGTTGGGCGCCTACCCTCGTGGGGTGCTCCTGGAATCGACGGCATTAATGGCTTTGTCTTAAAATCAGCTCTACCGGTCATCTGTCCACATATCACCGAACTTGTGAATCTATCAATACGCAACTCAACATTTCCCTCGGGTTTCAAGAAGGCTATTGTAGTTCCAGTTCCCAAGGTTGCAGGAGCAACAGCTGCTGACGAACACCGCCCGATCTCTCTTCTGACATTGATTTCAAAAGTCATGGAGCGAGTAATCTACAATCAACTGTACACGCACATCAGTCCGTATCTCAACTCTGCACAGCACGGATTCAGACGCCATACATCGACGGATCTGCACTGCTCCGTGTCACTGACTCTATACTGCAATCAATGGACAGTCGCAATGTGTCCATAATGGTTCTACTCGATTTATCAAAGGCATTCGACTCTGTTCAACACCACATCTTACTCGAAAAACTCAGTCTGTATGGATTATCCCCTAGCTCCCTGCTTTGGATTCGATCCTATTTATCTAACCGGTCTCAGTTCGTCAAAGTTGGTCAACTCTCGTCTTCCACAGCTGCTGTTTCTTGTGGCATCCCGCAGGGATCCATTCTTGGTCCTTTGTTGTTCCTTATATTTACCAATGATTTACCAAAAGTCGTAAAGAACTGTTGTGTCGTGCAATTCGCTGATGATACGCAACTATTGTCTTCATTCAACCCGAAATCTAAGAATTATTTATCCTTTGCCGAAGGTCTGATCAACTGCGATCTGCATAACATTTATAAATGGTGCTGCTCAAACAGTCTATTGATCAACAGCAGCAAAAGCAAAGTCATGGCTATTGGTCAAAGTCGAATATTGTCTTCTATTTCTCGTATTCCTACTTTAACTATCAACAAACAAGAACTTGAATACGCTACCACCGCAAAAAACCTTGGAGTTCACTTCGACTCAAACTTGTCTTTCTAGCAACACATCCACTCTGTAATAAGAACCTCTTCTGGAAGATTGCGTAACATCAAGAAGTTTGCAGCGGATATGCCTCCCTTGGTACTCAAGGACATACTTCAAACTCTGGTGATTGGCCCAGCACTCTACGCCCTACCCGTATGGTCCTCGGCTTCCTTTTCAGATCTGCAAAAAGTCCAGAGAGCCGTGCTAAATTGGGCAGCTAAAGTGTACAGTAGCCGGAAGAAGTATGACCACATCAGTGACGTTCTAGACGACCTCAGCTGGAAGACTATCAATCAACAGATTGACTCTCGTATTACCAACCTGGCATTAAAGGCATCCAGAGGAGCCTTTGGAGAGGACCTGGAAATGTTGTTTAGACAGCTCGTCTCAAACAGCAGATCCAGTACCTGCAAACAGTATTGCTTACCTGCCGTGAAATCTGAGCGAACGAAGCTGGGATTTGGTTATCGTGGTCCCTTTTTTCTTAACATGCTTCTCAAATCAGAGCACGATAAACTCACATCCATCTCGATATAATATAAATAAAAATTCATAGTAATTTAGTTAAAATTGTATATAGACATCAAGAAACGGACGCCATCATACCGACTTTGTAATCAACTTTTTATGTACGTAGCTTAATGCAGATTAGCGCTTGTATTCTCCGTTTATATGTCTCAAATATACTATCTCTCTCTCTCATACCACTATGAATCCAAAAATGTTTTAGAACCACTTGAAATGATGTGCAGTGGGAAGCGCCCTCCGTAAAACCACATTAAATAGCAAACACCATTTGAAAAACTATGTGAAAAACCATGTGAATTAAAAAACAGAACAAAAAACCATGTGAAAAGGGCCTTTTTCACACTGTTTTCACACAGTTTTTCACACTTTTTAACACAGTTTTTCACATGATCCTTATACGGTGCCGGTTCATTGCGTACATACATACAAGTGCATTTGTAAAGATGAACTAAAGTACAATTTATAATCAAACAGCATGCGTTATAAAGCGGTCTTAATGTGATTTCTATTTCTCATTTCAGCACATGGTCATTTCATTTAACATCAACACAAACAAATGGCTTTCAAGGTACGATCTTACAGTCAAACCTGTATTAGCGGCCACCTCTATAGAGCAGCCACCTGTGTATAAAGGCCATTCTTCATAACCACAATATGATACTTTCTATAGAAATCAACCTGGACAGAAAGGCCACCTGTCTATAAAGACCATTTCTTCTAAGGATCCAGAGGTGACCCTTATAGGCAGGTTTCACTGTACTAATGTAGTCGATGTTGGTTAACCCTTATCCTGCTATTGACGTATATACACGTTTTTGAAACAAGTCAAAAGTAGCAACAAATAACCAATCAGAAAGTTAGTCCCTAGCAATTAGCCAATGACCAATCGATAAAGCGACTTCAAGTCTTCAGTTAAATAGTTTTACAAGCAGGACAAGGGTTAATTTATGTTGATTCTCTTCAAGCAGTACACATCCTTACAAACAGGAACAAAGCCTCTTTCAATACAATCATTTGCCAGAATGAATAAAAACTGGCGCAAGATCGACTTGTGAAAAGCAAGCTGTATTTACCACTTCTTACATGTCAGAAAAAGAAGTTATTTACGAGCGACATAGTTTGATATACTCTCCTTTGTAACTGAACGGAATATTGTTTTTTGAGTTTCTTAATTATTTATTTTCCCACAGATATGTATTCAAGCGCCTCCGTTTCCTCGGCAACAAGAACATTTCTCATTTGAGTTCGTTGATGTTCTTGGCTATCTGGCATGGATTCTACATTGGCTATTTTGTGTGTTTCTTCTTTGAGTTTATCTTCGTACTTGCCGAAAGACAAGTGAGTGCTTTGAAAGTCTTTTGACTTTTGCCAATCTTGTGCTGAAATTTGAAAGATTGACCTACCTCAGTCTCAATGCATTTTGGGATACTGATGCAATGCATTGTGGGATACAAGTGCAATGCATTTTAAAATACGTATGTTTTTAGGTGCATGATGGTTAAGCTGTAAATTTCAACTCTGGAACAATCATTAAAATTGACAATTATAGATAAGAATACGGATAAGGGCTCTTTAAACAAACTCAATTTTTCTTCTGGTACACATATCAGAGGTCATACCCTCCCTGTATCTCCAAGTGCTAAGGGATTGAGCTTGGTAAAGTTTGCTGTTGTGAATGACGTTTAGATCTCGGTATATTGACATGTATAATCTGATCTTGTCTAAAAACGTGTCCCCAGCAGACAGATTTTGGCTGTATCCTATTTTCATAAGCGGCATCCACAGTAGTAATATTTGAAGTTTAAATAATTACATTTGTTTTCATGCAGTAGGTTATGGAATTGCACCACAATCCTTGCGCTTACGAAGAATGATTGCCATCTGTTTGTTGGACTTTCAGTTTTGTGTCTTTGATTGATGGTAGTGATCTGGTCTTTTTTCAATGTTTAGATTATCGATTATCTGTTTGAGAGATATGGATTGTCACTGAAGAGTTTCCCGATGGTTATTCGCATGCCTCTCTACGCTGCACTTGCATTCTACAAATGGCTCTTTTTGGCTTATGGCGTAGTCTCTTTCACTCTTCTAAGGTGGCGTCGATTTCGACTGGTATGTTGCAATGACAGAAACTAACATTTTTGAAGTACCGAATTACAATTGACTTTATTTTATTTTGAAAATGCAAAGCTACTCTTCATATCTACTGTTCTCTAGAGGTATATTTCAAAAGCTACTAGTTACTTGCCAGAAAAATAGCTAGTTACCGTTGCAATCAGAGTTACATTTTCGAGAGTTGTGCTATAAATTTACCTAGGTTAGTATGAGAGATGAGAATCATAACCTCTTTGTGTTCACGTTCGCTTTAATATCAAATCTTACTCCTTAAAGATCCCATTAATTTTCCCCATATTTCATGTGAAAAAAAAACTTGCTTGCTGCCCTGTTTTTTCTGTAAATATTAGTTATATTAAATGCTGGGATATTATTCTTACCAAAGTCACAAAATTGTGATTGTTTCTTTGAGTTCCGAAATCCAGAAAAGAAAAATAATTTTGAAATGACAAAGCATGTCAACAGTGTCTTCATAATCAAAACTTGCAAGAGCCAAATCAAGTTAAACTCATCACCATAGATAAGTTGTTTGGCGTTGGTGCTTGGTTTAATGGGGGCTGCTTCCCCGCGAATGGCAGTAGTCGAGATAGCAAACCTGTCACCACAACCAAGCACCAGTCACACTGCTAAGTCAGTGGAATTCCTATCACTACCTGCTAATGAATTGAAGGGAGCGGCAGGGTGGGAAATTCCTAGCATCCCATCCATATCTATCGTGGTGCAAGGCCTAATGCTGCGTGCGATTTGCAGCAACTGCACAGATTCTGATAAAGCAAATATTTTTGGATCTCGCCGGCAGTAGCAATCGCGAGGAGCTGCTGCTCACACCGCACCATCAAGACCATGTGCGTGGTAATAAGATACGCAGCAAGAATGCACTGTCTAATGACACACTACACCAATTAAGCCACACTGAGACCCCCTGGCACGTCAGCACTATGATGTGAGTCTAACCTCACCTAAATTACATTTACAGTGAAACCTGTCTATAACGACCACCTCTGGGACCTGAAAAATGACCTTTATAGACAGGTGGCCTTTCTGTCCCGGTTGATTTCTATAGAAAGTGTCATTTTGGGGTTATGAAAAGTGGCCTTTATACACAGGTGGCTGCTCTATAGAGGTGGCCGCTAATGCAGGTTTGACTGTAGCTACATATGCCACACGTTTCAATGTCTGCATTGCTGCCATGCAATTGACAAACAAATTGACTAAAGTTAGCACTATAGGGGTGGAATATTACTAAATTCCTTGGTCAGGATCAGGGGAAATCTCCTTGCAAATGATAGTGAACAACAGAGAAGTCACCTTCAGAATCCTGGTCTTGAGTCTTGACTTGAAACAATACCAAAATTCTAATTTAATAAACGTAACGAAGCGCCAAAGGACAAGGTTTTATTATTAACAAATTGAACAAATTTTGCTTGATTTACCATCCAGTTAGTTGATTTGAACTTCTGCTTGAACTTTTCTTCTTGATAACTAATGAGTCCAATTGCCAACAACAGCTTTAATACAATGATGTTCACCTCCTTACGTAGCTAGCCTTTTTGACTCACAGTTACCACGGTAACGTGACGTCTATGCTATGAGAGGGGAAAATGGAGTGTGTTTTTTCTTCTCAAGCTCACATCATTTATCTTGCGCGGACTAGGCTTCTTTGTGAGAAAGACAACAGGAAGACAATGACTCGACAAAAGTTAAACAATAACATTCCACGAGAGTAAGAGGAAATGCTGTGAATTAATAAACATTCTTGTGTGAAATTTTGTCGTCTCACTAGGATTTCTGTAAAGCGTACACAAAAATATTTGCTAGCCGAGATAACACAGCCAAACCGAACTGAGCAATTGCTCTGATTTGGTCGGCAAATAGGCTAAAAGTAACACATGTAAAAGGATTTTGAAATTGAACCACAAGATTCAACAGCTTCAAGAGAAACGGAAAATGTTTTATGTTGTATTCTATCAATCCATTATCCGTGAGTCGTGCTCTTAGAGCTTCTATGTTTCTATTTGACCCATTCTGTATAAATACGTATGTTTTTTAATCTATTTGCAGGTCTATTCATCAATGTATTACTTCATTCCGATCTATCCTATGATCTGGTTTGCTATTTACCCCTACCTGAAAAGTGCTCTTCGCAAACGCAAACCCGCTGACGACAAGTAAGCACCTTCTCTGTATGCTTTTAGCGATTAGGCAATTTGAAAATGTCACTAGCAGGGAGCAGAGGTATTCACTGTACAGATGCCGAAGCAGGGGATAATTATTTGAGCCTGACTCGGATCTGACTAAATCATCCATTTGATGATTCGGATTCATGTTTGATGTTTGCGCAATATCAAAATGTTGAGTATTACTCAAATTTAAGTTTAAATGTTGTCAAAGTGATACTGTGTCATAGATGTAAAATATGGATGAACCTGTTTGCTCATGTGTAGCACTTTTCATTAAAATTGTCATGATTTTAACCAACTATGACTTTGGCTTTTGAACTGGATGCAGATTTCACAATATTGAAATAGTTACCGGACTCAGGATATTCGGACTTGGTTTATACTTGAGGAAAGGTTGAATCTGTACACTTCTGGTGTGGGGTAGATGGCACCTGACAGCTCTAGGAAACTGCACAGTTGTACATTTCTTCTTTGTGTTGTAAAGACTTCAGCTTGACTCTCGCTTTCCGCTGGTACTTGTACATGGTGTAATGAATAGGATCACCTTTTTAGAATTATTATTACGTGGCACAGATCATACCATTTGGCATTAGTCACGGCACGTTATATAACTCAACCGTAAAATGAGATGTAAGCCTAGTACCTCCTAGGGCATTCCAAACAAACAAGCACTTGCGCTTATGGGATGATCCTGACCGTGTATTCTTTTCTTCAAAACATTATTTGTATTTAATTAACATTGTTATGATGGTCGAATAAAAAATCTATCTATCTATCTACTTTCCATGGTATGACGGAATATTAATAAGCTTTTGGTTGAGACACGCATAATCTAACTGGTCTGTTTTCTTTTCAGGGAGAAATCTTCTTAGCTGCATATCTCAAACATCATCAGTGATGTGGCAGTCTGTGAAATTGTTTAGTTCATTGGAGCACGAGTTAGTTGCATAAGAAATATCGTAACATCAGATCAATCGATAACTGTTGCATATTGTTGCTTGCGGCATAGTACGACTTTTATCGCATTTTGTCAGGTTGCTAATGATATTTCAATGTATTCGATGTCATTGAATGAAACATCACACAATCCCAATGGAAGACAACGTAAATACCTGCTTGTGAAAGTTTATTCAAAATGCAGTAAAAGTTATCAAGCCATTCTATTTTCAAAATCTCTTATAAAAATATCTATTTGTCGGTTGTATTCATTGTGTCAAAGTGTCACGTTCAATCACATTGACGCTGTGGTCATAAACCGGTAAATCGGTGGTTCAGTTTGTTGTCAAAAGAACAACGTTGATGGACAAGAATTGCTATCACTTTTTCTTCAAGCTGAATGTGACTGTGTCGCCAGGAAAAAGTGCTGAATCGTGTGTGATAAGGATGACGGATCCTTCAACAGACCACTTGACATGCTCGTCAGGTGTCACCGTCACTTGGATTCCGTTAGGATAATGCATATCTCGATTAAAGTAAACGATGGATTCTTTTGATTTGCAGGTCTCCTTTATGGTATAACTTAAATAAAAATCTTTAGTTGTGACATTGAAAGAGAAACGTTTTGTATACCCTGCAACTGCTTGTGGATATGTTCGGCTAGTGTTTTGTACCATAATGTCATGTAGCTCGCCATCTTTAACAACTTGTGGTATTGGTAAACAAGCCAATTTGAATTTGATACATCCGTATGGTTTGTAAACCCAACCCATCCAAGATTGTTGGTGTAGATCGCAAAGATCAAACATTTCTTCCATGCCTTTAAATATTTTTCCAGTAGTAGCGAGTTCAGTTAAAAATCCACCACATTTCAAACGCCGCAAATCTGACATCCTTGCAGCAAAAGCGAGCGTCTTGGAGAAATCCGGAGGTTCGTAATAATGGTAGCTCAAAACACTACGGTTTTGGTACGCGTTTCCTCCGGGAACTTGAGTGAAGCCTGCCAAAATGAAATCCCACGTCACTCCTTCAAAGAAAATTGTGTGTAAGTCGTCGACAGATCGAATCGCTTTCTGCATCACATCATACGCAGGTTGTAAATTGACAACATCTGCAACGCCCGGAATCATAAGCTTTGTATTCCTGATGGAAAAAATAAAATAAATTTACTCAATGACGCTCAACACAAACACAGCATGAAATCATCCACAATTTAATAACCCTGACTTCTGAAAAGTTCGAGTTATGTAAGAAATAATGTTGTGTTACACAAAGGTTCGCAACATGTTGAGCCATATGATTATGGTCCAAAGCAACATTAATTCATTTAATTGACTGGTTTAGCTGACTGTATCACATAGAGCTGGGTCGATTGTGGATTTTAAGCTATCGATTAATCGACCCAAACAATCGATAAACTATCGATTAATCGGACCATACAGAGGCCGTTTGTTCCTTGTCCCATTGTCGTAGTTTGCCTTTGTAAAGTCATGGTAATTATCTTCTGGTTCAGTGATCTCTTTGTTTTATGCACTTTTGTCTGCTTTTTATTGAGCGAGAAGGTAGTTGTAAACTGAATAATGGTGTCTAGTCCTCTGAAAGGCATCAATAGAAACAAATCTTTTGTGATATCAATGAAACGATGGTTGAACCAGACAATCGATTGCCAAAAAGCAATCGATTAATCGATGCATCGGACCCAGCTCTAGTATCACATCTACTCCCTGCCGCACTCTTGATTTGTATTCTAAGTTAAGTAGAATCCAAGATGACTCGTTATTGTATCAGCATAAAATGATCATTTTACGCAATAATAAAGTTGCTTCCTGGAAAGATATCCGATAACATCACAATTATAAATCGATTAACCAGATTCAAAAACATAGTAATGTAAAATAATTAAAGGTATAAAGTCAAACCTGTATTAGCGGTCACCTCTATAGAGTAGCCACCTGTGTATAAAGGCCATTCTTCATAGCCGCAAAATGACACTTTCTATAGAATTCAACCTGGACAGACAGGCCACCTGTCTATAAAGGTCATTTTCTCAGATCCCAAAGGTGACTATTATAGACAAGTTTCACTGTATTAGCAAAATCTATCTATGGAATCTACAGAAATACCATACATCAATAACAGAAACATCTGTGACAAACTTTCTAGAATTTCCCCACAAATAGATACACTCAGAGCCTCATCAAATGTGCAAATAGTTCCAATACTAGTTTATAAAACCACAACCCACAGTGAAACTCACTTGTATATATCACCAGCCCATGGCTCGTTAATCAGCTCATATCCGATGACACTGTCGTATGATTTGAAGGCTTTTGCCGTTTCTTTCCAGAAATCAGCAACAGCGTCCAAGAGACCATTGGTGTTGTTATAGAACCGTTGAAATGCAGCGGATGCGGCTTCGGTGAAATAGTAATTGCCCCAGGATTGTTTCCCACAATCTTCAGGATAAGGGTACCCAGTTTTGGGGTTTAGGGGGTACTTGTCATCCAGCGGAAATGGGAAGTTGTCATCTGACCCTGCAACAAATAGAAGTGACGTTGTTGAATGCGATTCCACTTTGACGTTTATAGACAATTAAAATTAAATAAAAAACATTAAGAGAATCAGCCAACAGCCACTTGGGCATGGTATATAAGTCCAATGTTAACTTTTTTTTCAAAACTTGTTCATTCAATGGCTCGCTACTCGTCAATTAATGTGGAGTCGGTTAATGTCACATCAATTAATATCATGTTGTGGCGGTTAATTGTCCGTCGCTATGGACGGGACCTACGTTGCTGCTTTCTCTGTCATTTCTTGCGCAAGACATGTAAATAAGTGTTTTGGTGATGTAAGCTTTTGATATTGTATTCATTACATTGTTGTCAATCAAACTATACGCGCTGCTCTTCATTGGTGACCCGACGATTAGAACATTTTCCTTCTCTCATCTACAATGGCCGTCAACGCAATAGCCCACAAACTACCTGCCTTCTGGCCCTCGGACTCTGCCTTATAGTTTCTCCAAGTGGATTCTCATTTCAGCAATCATGGCATCACACAAGAAACGACAAAATTCAATTACGTCGTCGCTGCCTTGTCTCCAGCCATCGCCTCAGAAGTTCGCGACATCATACGTTCTTCGAAATTCCTCAAGTTTGCACGTTTCTATGTTAACCCTTGTCCTGCTCATGAAGCTAGTCAAATGAAGACTGAAAGTTGCTTGATCTAATGCTGATTGGTTGATCGCCAGGGACTAACTATCTGATTGTGTAGTGACCGGGATAATACGCACAACCAGGCTGAGTGCTGCAGATTCACGAACTAATATATTTCACAANTAGCACAAGATTACAGCACCAACGATCACGTGACATATACGATTACGAGGTAGCCAATCAGGGCACTACAGATTGGTTATATTTTGCTACTTCTGACTTGCTTCGAAAATGTGTATTGACGTCAATAGCAGGACCAT
>OFHS01006244.1:0-10365 GCA_900245855.1 Calvadosia cruxmelitensis | reverse complement strand
TACCTCCAAAATTACTTCTAAAGTAACGTGTAACGTGTAACGCGTTACTTTTGTAACGAGTATTTACAACACTGGTGATTGGTTGGTTCAATTTCATTGTTGTTTGAAAAGAACCTTTGTTGATATGGAAATAAGGCGGAAACTACACAATCATTAATGTCTGAACTAGACAATGGTGTCACAACCTACTATTGAAATGAATTCAATTCAGCACAATGAAGAGAGCAACTTTGGTAGGAATTCCATCTTAGATTTATAGAGTTTTGTCATCGTCCCTTAATTTCTATCATGATCTATCGATCAAAATCTTAATAGCAGTTGCCATAAATACACATCAAACAATAATTGAATGTTGACTTTACCAAGCCACCGCCAACAATTAGGACTCGCTTGGCCGTCTTCTCTTGCTCCATCAGGGAAGCCATATTCATAAGTCTCTTAGCTATATCTCAGCATCCTGAAAACAATTAAGACTCAGCTTTCGTTCATGCTGCAACCAAATCAATCTGAGGCAGAATCAACAACGGGGTAGTATTTACTGTGAGGGAGACCAATTCCGCTAATTCTAAATCTTTACATCTTACAAGTACATCTTATAAGTCAGCCAAATTTTGAGGGGATAGCGCTTGGCAAGGCAAAGGGACAACCACTGACAAATCATAAATACACTTAATACGTCTGCATCCGGGTAGCCAATTCATTCATGTCTCCTGAACAACATTTCACAAAATTGCTTGAACATCCTTCAAGTTGATCTGCCGTGTTACTTAACTGTTCTTCACAAAAATCAGCGCTTAGCTGAATGGACTGATACGTGCATTATGACAATTTGTTGCATCATCCTCTAAGGTCGCATTGTTCTTGCAGGCTTGTAGCGGCCTGTATAAGCACAAAATTGTGTCATGTGATGAGGGATGGTGGGCTGAATGTTAGAAATAAAACATCATTAGGCCTATTTATCCAGGGCTATTCCATTGTAAAACATAATCCACCCTGCTCTAATTTTGACTGAGCCACAGTAAATTTAGTTTCACACAGCAGTACATTAACAGATTACAAACATTGTCTGAATATTTAATATTAATAAAGCAGACAGGCAAACTAGCAGAAGCTGTGGAGCAAGAAAAGTTACCTCCAGCTCTCAACAGCAAGGCAGTCTTTACAAGCAAGCAACAAACAATGCAGATTTCAATGCAACATATCACACACAAAAACTGTCCATGACGTGACCCACACAAGTGTTTGTAGCTGATACCGCTGTACGACGATTAGCCAAGCAACGATGGGTGCATTCTTATGATGAACACAGATGAGGATGAACATAGTGACTGTGTAAATAGCAGGATGATAATAGCTGGGTAATAATACTACGGCCACCAGACGTTTTATCAACGAAACGTTTTATGCAACCGATTCCTTTAAATGATTTTAAGATAAAAATAGACCCACCCCCTTTGTGATTGAACAATCTAAAAAGCTATGCAAATGCTTCATGCTTATTTAGCCATGCCCAGAGTGGAATCCTTGCATTTTGCACGGCGGGGTAAAGTAAATAAATACATAAATTTCAGCCAGGGTCACACCCACACTATTTGCATCCAACAACATTGCGGACAATGTTCCGTGCTCACGTCTACTCCAGACTTTAGATCTCTAATGCAAAATGCTGCTGCTGTACGATCATCGCTTGTAGCACCTTCCGAAACACTTCAGCTGGGGCAGTCCTCCTGAGACTGACTGGACATCACATGGGTTATGATGGGTAGGACCAAGGTAATCTGATGATGTTTAAATTTTCCAGATGTTAAGCAACTGGGACCAGCGTGTCTTAGGCATTTCTGCTATGAACAGTTAGAAGGATATCTATTTTTACATTTCTTTGATCATTTCACTTGGTGAAGTAACTATAAGACCTCGCAGGTTCATGCATTAGCCTTGTACCAGCTCTGCCTTGCACTTGTGCACACGTGTGTGTTTTTGGTGAAGTCACAAACTCAAAGTAACGTAATATTATACCTTAGACGCAGATAGTTACAAATTGAAGTGAGGTCATTACAATGTCATATGAAATACCAGTAACAATATATGGTAAGAGTATAAGTCACTTACCAAGACCACTGCTGTAAAAGGATGCCAATTTATTATGATCTGCTCATAAGATGATTGAAATGGTAGTTTGGCAGTGAAACCTCATATTCAATCAACATACAAGCGAGGCAATGGCTGCCATGACTTCATTCGATCTGCTGCACTTTAATGGTGACTTCACTCCATGGTTCAACCTTGATGCTCTTGTGATACCGAAATTCAGCTGATTTTTTGGTAATTTATGATCACTTCACCTTCCGGCACCATGATGAAAGCTGTTTAGATGGAAAGATACATCGCCACATACGCGCACGGACACGGGTCTATGCCTGATCAGCGCGAGATGGAGAGTCAGATGGCTGCCTTCCTGGCTGCGAAGGAAGAGGACGCCTTAAAGCACCTTACCCTGCGGAATCTTGACCCTGAGACGGATTACAAGGTACAGAGAGTTGCCTCTAAGGTCAACGAGTGCTTCCAATTGATAGCCAATGAGCCCTCGCTGGGTTTATATCGCATACAAGAACACATCAATAGAACACTGCCGTTGCTCGACCAAAGACGCGCTGAGCTTGCCAGCAGTGGAAAGCAAGCTGAGAAGGCCTCGCTAGATCTTGATTATGCCATCTCTGAAGTTGAGCGCATATCATCCATCCGTCAGCTGACCAATGTCAGAGAAGCTTTGAAGAATTCAGTTGAGATGATGAATGGCATTATCAAAATGGAAGCTGAGGCCAAGGCCGAGAAGGAGAAACTGAACCGCGTGGCGCGTAAGGCCAACAGATCGATATCTCAAAACGCCCCTGCCGAAGGCTACATCTGTCCGGTTTGCTATTATGCCCTTGACACTCAAACCGATTTAATATCTCATTGGTCGGCTGAGCACAATTTAGAAAGTTGTGAAAATGACGTATTTGAAAACATTGAATTGCCAGATTCCAGGAGTGACAATGAATTAGACTTTGAAGGAATCCCTCCATCTGCAGAAGAGGCAACTGAAGCAGCCTTGGTTGACCCTGAACAAAATGAAATCGAATTGATTGTACATGATCTCGAGGCCACGGAGACCACCTCAGAAGAAATCGCCTGACTGACATCAATTGTTGAATCGTTCTTTTCTATAGGGAGTGGCTTTTTCCTGAATGGGAGCGCAGAACATCAAACTTGTCCTTTTCAGTGCATTGCCATGCAATATACAAGCTGAATGTAGTCTACAGCACACCTTGGTCTACACTCTACAGTATGTATATCTGCCCACATGCGCATCTGTATGCATGCTGGCAGTGGCAGCACAAAACAAAATTTTGAAGAGTAAAAGTATCAGTAAATATTTAAAAATATCAATCATTTCTGAGACTGTTTTTCTACTAAGTTGTGTAATCCAATGATGTGGCACATCGAATGCTGTACAGTTGTCATTTCGTTGCTGACATTCTTGTTCTGTCATTTGTGTGTTGACGAGAATGCTGCAGAATACGTTGCTTGTATCTCTACTCAGATGTCCAACGAGGCATCAAACTGCTTTGGTACTTTGACAGAGGGGAATGCAGCCACGGGTGGAGTTGTTGCTCTCTTGATACTGCCGATGCTTTCGATGCCATCCTCTCACTGCTTTCAGCATTGTTGAGTCTTTCTGAAATTCAGCAAACACAATTACAAGTTGACAATTAATACATTGCTGCTTATCCGATATTTGCCATAATTATTTTAAGTCTGTTCATAATCGTTTTCTCTCTTTTTGTAATATATAATATACAAAAATTATACTGTACAGTGAAAAGTAACTAACTGTATACAAAAGTGAAAACTTACCTGCTACTTTGAAAAATTGTGTCTAGTTACGGCTAAAAGTTACTCGTAGTTAAAAGTAATTCACTTCAAAAGTTACCCAAGAAGTAAGTTTTCAAGTAAATAATTACTGAAGTAACTGCTAAATAGTAAATTAGTAACGTAACTTTACAACCGTTTGGCTTAATTAATTACCAGAAGCTGAATCAGTGAGGTTGATGACTAATAGTGCTTTGTAAAATTGATTAGATTTAGATCTTTGCTTTTAATTATTGGCATTCAAAATAACAATGAAAATGAAGCCATTAAACTGATAGATACCTCGCTTCTCAAGATAGAGCGTTGTCTCGTGAGGGCCGTAAGGGAGATTGGCCAGTTTGCAGTTCTGAAGCAAAGAGTTCATATAGAAACGATCAGTTTTAAGCAAAATTATAAAAAGGCATCGTGAAGCAATAATATTAAACGCACCTCTATGATCTGATTTCGATTTCTCATGTCTGTCTTCCAAGCTGGAGTGTGTAACTTTGGAATCATCGGGTGGTATTTTGAAAATTCAGGACCAGATTCGCTGTCAAGATATCATCCAATCAATTGAATATCTCACTCTGCCATGTCAGAATAAAACTGGTTGGAATACTTACCGGTGTTTCGAAGACATGCTAGGATTAGAAACACAAAGGAAGCTGTTGTGGACTGAGAGAAGTAACGAATTAAATACAACTTCAGTACAGATGTTACAGGCTGCTAGTTCTCGTGCGCCGATCGCGTCGTTGATATGGCAACAGCCATGTGACGCTGTTTGATCGTGCGAGGCTACAAACAAGCTGCGCGCGCAGCAGACCCTCAGCTCAACAGGGGCCTTATTAAAGTGGCGGAATAAAGCGTGGTCATGTACTCCTGTATCAATCAATCAATCGTCATTTATTCTGAAAATCCGATAAGCTTAAAGCTTTTTTGCACGGAGCAGATACATGATACATGATACAACAAATTATTGATATTAACATTGAATAATAGAGGGGAACTAATGAATAATTATAACTATATAAAAAGAAATAAGTTCAAGCTTCTAAGTGCCCACGACAAAGATACTTGAATCCGCCAGGGTCAGCCACTCTCTTGATCGAAGAGGGAAGTCCATTCCACAGATGTGCCCCAGCGAACTGAAAGGAATTTTTGTGGGAACTTTGAATGTATATGTTATTGTGTGTGGATGATCGTGTTTTTAGAAGAAGTGGGGATTTAAATAAATTTTCTAGCAGAGGAGGAGCAAGGTCATGTTTAATTTTGTGCACCCAGGAAAGTTGATATATACATGTATCATATGTACATATATATGTACTATACATTTAGTCTGGACTAAATTACTAACAAATGTATTATGGGGCTTGATATTTAATCCTGGACTATGATTTAGCCCTTGTCCATGAATAAGGCCCCAGGTCTTTGCTGCATGATCTTCACTCTTATGATAAGGTAATAGAATTACTGTACGTACAAATGCATTCCCAACAATTTTTTAGCTGTGATCTCTGACTTCAGGGCAGCGCCAGTGGGACTTAATTGTCTTCTAACGTAATTTTCCCGTTCAAAACAAACACCAGTACATATGATACTGTATTCGTATTTACTGTATGTAAAAATTATGTGCATTAAAAGAGCTAAACGAATGACAAGCGATAACTAATGACTCAGACAAATCAATCAATAAAACGACAAATCATTGCTGTCATAAATAAAAACAAACTTTCCTCTCTCAGAGCCTTCAATCAGCTGCTTCACCCTCATCGCCACAAAGTCTCTTTCCATTTGTTGTTGATAGGTGCCTGATGACGATGGAGGGAGCGGTGTTTCAGGACGTCAAAGCAAGTATTCTCAGTATACCTTGCACAAGTTGAGCCCGAATGAGACATTTCATTTTGCACAAGAAATTCTACGTCAAGAAACCCTTCCTTGAAGGAATAATGACAACAAAAACTCATTTCAATCTTTTCTTAATTTCCACTTGTCCCAGTCTTTTCATAACATTTTTCACAAGTGCAAATAACCATGTAATGTTTATATAACCACTCCAATACATCACAGGAAGACACTGACATTAAGGAGGTAAGACATATGGACCTAGAAACCTAGCGAGAAGGACGGATCCTTGCTGATGCCTGATTTGTCAAGCCATCAGATCTTTAGTTATCTACAGACATTTATATGCCATAGCCAGGCGTGTGTGTCATGTACGGTGCCTTCACGTTCCCCAAGACGCAAAGCTTGGATCCTGTACAAAATGTGATTTGGTTTACTGTGGAGATATCAGAATTGCAAACAGTCACACGAAAACTAAAATTACAACTTTAAATTATGCTAGGTGCCTAAAACTGCCAGTGTTGTCATAATCCATTGTAAATTGATTGTTTGGATGCCTGCTTCAAGATTTCCTTGATACCTGAAATTAAACATAGGCAAATAAATCTTCGGCTGAGGAAACAAACACCAAAAGTAAACAGATCTAGAATACATGACATCAAAGGGCTTGGCTTCATTGCAAGATAACATTCATTTTCTTTCAAAGGTACTGTCATATCGCAACGGAAGCCTGCAAACATGGCTGCCAAGGCACTCACTGTCTCGCTCTTCTTGAGTTAATTCACGTTTTGGAAAGTCAACATCAAATGTTATGAACAGTGTTCCTTTGACGTGATTGTTCTCGTAATTCGGCATTCCTTCGTCTTTCTTCTTTATCCGTGCCCCAGGCCAAGTGACCTTCTCTCGCTTTACAGTTACAAAATGACCATCTAAGTGAGGGATTTTCATTTCAAAACCAGCTAATGCATCCACAAGGGCTACTGTCACATTCGTGTATAGATCGTCACCGCGTCTCTGGAAACGGGAATGCCTGGAGTAGAACAATAACACCGTCAAACAATCAAAATGCAGAGATATTGGAAGGTGATCAAAAACCAACACACAACACAGGCATGATCTAGTGTGTCTGTGTGACCAATGAGCAAAGTGCACTGTTGGGCAAAGGAGTTAATGTTGATGTAACTAACACCACAATAAAAAAAGAATGAGTTTTAATATGATCTAAGATGCAGTAACTACTGTCAAACTAGCAAATCAGATGAGTCAATTGTAACTAAGAGAAAAACAATCTAAATACATAGGTCTATAATCAGCCTTTTCTATTACAACCATGGTGACTTAGAATATGCAGAAACGTGTCAAAAGCAAGTCAGGTACAAAGAGCAAGCCACACGTAACCTGTACACGTACCTTGTTTCCCTGATCTTGAATTTGATATCTCCGGGGTCGCCGTCTATATGTGGCTCACCTGGTTGAAAAGAATGTCATTCATTGGAGAGACAAATACAAACACAGCTCACCAATCAAACGCACAAGGAGAACACCACACGAGCAACTCAGCAAAGACCAATAGATCTGTTGGCATTGGCTTCACCCATCTGCGAGAAGAACAATACAGCCAGCCATGTCTATCTATCGCACTTGGGTTAACCAAAATCACACTTCCTTGCAGGTCCATTTCCACTTACAATTGCTTTAAAGTTTGATCTTAGATGATCAGTCAGATGAGCTTACAACAACATAAGTTACCATAAGTCATTTGTTGAATTAAATAGCTTTACGTTATGAGCATTCAGCAGGCTTATATAGATTGGATATTGGACAAATCTTGTTTTTGAGTCTCACTGAAGCAACCCTGCTTTCTGTGAACAGTTTGTGCATTCAATGTGAAGATCAAAGAGTCAATATTGATGAGGATGTCACTCATTATCAGAGTTGGCAGCAAATGGATAGGTTTATGTCACATCAGCCTACCCTCTCCGATGAAAGGGTATTCATGTCCATCACGCATTCCAGGTTCAATTTCAATCTCTAAGAGCTTTTCTTTCATAACGAAGCGGACTTGAGGGCACTGATCGCATACTTCTTCCTGCATCATCTGAAAACGACCTGGACCGAGTTGCTGTGTCCTCATTTCCATCCGACAATTGCAGTTCCGCGTTCCACTGACTTGCTCGGCAACTGGTTTGGCACGAAGTACCTTGACAACAAACATAAGAAAAGACCTACAACCTACAGATAAATGGCCAATTGATCCCTGTAAAGCACTGGCCATAGACTTCATGCTACACATTTATCAACTCATTCCAGAGAATAAAGCAGGGTAGACCTCTAGAACTACCCTGGACTCTCTTTCACAAGGTCCACGGAAAAAGGATGATCATATACAAGGCTTAATCGACAAATCTAAATGCATTATCATTTATCAATCAGCACTATAAGATTGAAAGCCAATGTCAACAGCTCTACAAATTACAGCAGACTCTTTAGAAATGCTTCCTCGCTCCCTTATATCATACTACATCATCATGGTTACTTAAATGCCGTACCTGGAGCATGTTAAAAGTAGCACAGGCAACCAATGCAATATTGTTAGCGCAGTACACATGTACGCCAATCCTGTTACTTTTGTAATTGTCACTATCCTGCTGCTCCTTTTATCTAGAGTTCACATTGCCAATAAATCAATTATTGCTTTCGCACCATCAAAGTGGACCGTATCCCCTTTGCTCTGATTTCCATTCATCAGGGGGACTTTTACCTCAACAAACTCGCCATTGTATAATTCCTCTAGTGTGGCTTCTACGTCCATGACAATGTCTGCTCCTTTGGGCGTTTCTCTGCTTCCTTGTTGCTGTGAGCCACCAAAATTAAATCCAAATCCCCCAAAGAAACTACAAAAGGAACATTCTACAGTTCAGCATAGGAGTAGATCGACTACATCTCACAATGGAGGATGTATGTGCAGTCTTGAAACACAGTCATGCACATAATTATACCGATCAAAGCTGTGAAATAAAATTAGCTGTAAAACAATAACCACAAATTACTTGAATTACAATTTACGCTGTTTACAATTTGATCCAATTGGATAACTTGCAGGTTCAATTGGATTTGAATTTAAGCTAATTGGACCGTCAACCGTGACAGCGTAAAGCAGACTCAGGATGCTACAGAGGATTTAATCTTATTCTGGTATGGTTTTAACCACATACGCAAGCCAACAGCCCTAACTGCCCCTGTAGGCTATCTTGTAGCTTAGATGCTAAATCTGTCACACAACAAAGTGTGTCGTGCCCGCGATAATCCATTTTGGCAATGCATACGCTCTTTTGTAGTCAACACTTTGTGAAACATCAATTTGCTGGCATCCAACTTCAATTTACGTTCGCAGAGTTAGCACTTTCATAACTAAAGTTTTGCCACTTTGCATCTGTCTGGCCTCAGTACCCTTCAGTTATGCCATCTTAGATCCCACCGTAGCCTTAAATAAGTACCCCTTCTCATCGTTCTACAAATTCAACCAAGTAGCCTACTCACGATGAAAATGGATCAAATCCACCGGCATTATCAAAGCCACCCATCTTCTTCACTCCTTCTTCTCCATGTTGGTCATATGTCTTTCTTTTATCGGCGTCTGATAAAACCTGCAGAAGTGAAAGTAACACAACACTGAGAGACAAACAAAATTGCTCAACTCAATGAAATGTGTAACTGAAGAGTTTTTCACCTTACCTCGTAAGCGTTGCTAAGGTCTTGGAACTTATCGGCTGCCGTGGGATCATCTGGATTTTTGTCAGGGTGCAATTTTATAGCCAGTTTTCTGTACGCTTTCTTGATTTCTCTTTCCGTTGCACTACGTCCCACTCCAAGGATCTTGTAAAAATCTCTCCTGCATTGAAAAACAGAAGCTGCAATTCTGTTCCAATCTACGTGACAACGGATTAGAGTGAAAAAATGTAACCGCACATGCAAGAAATGACACGAAACACATCCATCCACAGCGTCAAGGGTATGTGGGCAAAGCAATTGAAAGAAACTTTATAAACTTTCCACAAACCATTAAACAGCAAGGTAAGGGTGTATGAAGCTAAAACCTGACTGACTTCGTAACTTACCCTGCTAAAACGGATATAATAAGTTGTAAAACTAGGACAATAAGCAATACTCCTGCCTTGGACGCCATCACTGCAACAGGACCACGGTGAGACTGAAGGGACGCGCGGACTGTTGTGATTCGCTGAAAACTTCGAGGACTGGGACCTATCCATGCTATCCTACTGCTGTTCAGTACCAATCGACAACTGGACTTCAATCGACGACCCTATAATACGGAAACGTCTGTCGGTTTGTATGTTTGTTTGTTTGTTTGTCGGTACAAAACCGGGTACCTGCTACTCTGAAGCAAGTATCGGCGGCAAACATCCCGGGAAAAATGTAGGCCCCGGTTGAGTACATTTTTCTAGACGCGCGTTGTTTAGCCAGCTCTGAAAACAGGTCAAAGTTGAATAATGCAAATTGGCGCAGAACATAACGGAGCCGTTTTTTGAAATGGTCGTTTGAAGCCTAGCCATATTCTCTTCAAGTTTGATGAAATTATCGCTGTGGAATGGGCACCTCGAACTCGCTGTG